>CAUYON010016235.1:0-33970 GCA_963573935.1 Arctocebus calabarensis | reverse complement strand
CCCAGCCCTCCGTGCAAGTTCTTTTTTTGAGACAGAGCCTCAAGCTGTCACCCTGGATAGAGTGCTGTGGCATCACAGCTCACAGCAACCTCCAATTCCTGGGCTCAAGCGAGTCTCCTGCCTCCGCCCCCCAAGTAGCTGGGACTACAGGCGCCCGCCACAACGCCCGGCCAGTTTTTGGTTCCAGTCATCATTGTTGTTTGGCGGCCCCGGCTGGATTCGAACCTGCCAGCTCAAGTGTATGGGGCTGGTGCCTTAGCCCGCTGAGCCACAGGCGCCGAGCCCCTCCCTGCAAGTTCTCAGCCACTATTCTCCATCAATGTCACACAGGCCTGGCTGATGGCTGACGGCTGTCTCTGAGCAGCTAGGGGACAGCCGTTCCTGGGCCTGTTTCCCACAGCATCCCCAGGGTGGCAACAGCAGATGCCCAGAGAAGGTCTCGGCCTCAGCAGGTGATGAGCTATGAAGACAAACTGGCAACACCAGGCATAAGAAATGTCTCCATACCGAACACACAAGAGAAGCCATAAGAGTGAAAACTCCCCCACCTCGTGCATGTGACCCTCATGCTGGCTCGGGATCCTTAGGACGCAGGAATCAGGACTGCCACTCCCAAGAAGAAAAATGAGGAACAGAGATGCTGTTGAGAAACTTGCCAGAGTTGCCGCCTGAGTCAGCACAGAGGAGAGAAAACAAAACTGCGTTTCTGATGCCAGGGGCTTGTGCACTGAGCAGGCGCCTCGGCTGCCCTGCTGCTGCTCTGGCCCCGGGCAAAATTGCAAGGTCCGCTTTCCATTTCTACCCTTGGCTTTCTCTGAAGCCAAGGTTTCTCTTCCTTCTCCATACATGTTCAGACTCCCTTCACTCCTAATTATCCTCCATAAATGTCATTGCCTTCTGTTCCTTTCTCCTTCAAATAAAAACAAAGAAACGCCACCTGCCTTGGTGGTAGAATGGTTAGCATAAGGTGCCTTCTAAAGAAACGCCATCAAGCTGGGTGTGGTAGCTCCCACCTGTAATTCCAGCACTCTGGGAGGCTGAGGCGGGCGGATTGCTTGAGCTCACAAGTTCAAGAATGGCCTGAGCGAGAGTGAGACCCTGTCTCTAGTAAAGGTACCAAAACAAAACAAAACAAAAACTAGCTGGGCATGGCGGCAGGCACCTGTAGTACCAGCTATTTGGGAGGCTGAAGCAGGAGGATTGCTTAAACCCAGGAGTTTGAGGTTGCTGTGAACTGTGATGCCACGGCACTCTACCCAGGGCTATAGAGACTCAGTTTTCAAAAATAAAAGAAAGAAAAAAAGATTGACCAAGGATTTCTTCCTACCAAACATACCCTCCATGAGTTTTACTAGAAGATTTAGTGAAATCATCCAAACTAAAATCCTCTTACTCTCAAAGCCTTTGTTTGTATCTTTGCTCCCTCAAATAAAATATAAGCCTGACGCAGTTTCCATAAAATCTGAAGTCTTCCCTGACAGGTGCTGCTCAGTAGGTGGTCCCTGCTTTTTCAGTTATGACCACCTCATCCTTCCTGTTATGCTCTCTTCTCAAATCTGTTCTCTAGCTCCTCCCCCCCAGCCTCTCCCAAAATACTATAGTAGCTTTCTTGCACTAAACCATCAACCACCTAATAAAACCCTAGTGCCACAGATCACGCAAGAGGCCATTTCTGGGTAGACATGTAAAGATGAAATGGGCTTCTATCTGCTACAGCAGGGGTGTCCAACCCACTGCCTGAGGGCCACGAGCAACCCAGTAGACTGTGAATGCGGTCCAACATAAAATCATAAACTTACTGAAAACATTGAGGTTTTTTTTTTTTGAGACAGAGCCTCAAGCTGTCATCCTGGATAGAGTGCTCTGGCATCACAGCTCACAGCAACCTCCAATTCCTGGGCTCAAGCGAGGCTCCTGTCTCCGCCTCCCAAGTAGCTGGGACTACAGGCGCCCGCCACAACACTCGGCCATTTTTTGGCCGCAGCCATCATTGTTGTTGGGCGGGCCTGGCTGGATACGAACCCGCCAGCTCAGGTGTACGTGGCTGGCGCCTTAGCCCATTGAGCCACAGGCGCCAAGCCAAAACATTGAGTTTTTTAGTGATTTTTTTTTTTGGTACAATCTGATTGCACAGTTCTCCATCTGCCTATTTTACAGATGACAATGTTGTATTTTGCTGCCATGTGAAATAAACACACAATCGTCCTTGTAATGCATCTGCACATGTGGCTTCAGTTTTACAAAGTGCGTGGCACCTAGTGAGTTATCTTCCAAGCAGACAGTTGAATGGACATGACATCAGCAGATGCTACGTGAGCTTGTGGTGACTTGGTGAGGCAGCGATTATCAATAACATTTCCACCTACCATTGCAACATTAGGTGTTTAGTGTTATTTAGAAGTCAGATAAGTGTCTCACTTGATTATTAAGGTACTGTCACATGTTGACAGTGCCTCTTACATCGCCTGCCACGGCTTACAATCCATCGGCCTCCATCTCATCCTGCAGCCGAGACGTGGAAGGGCCCACTCTTTGCTTTCTATTTCCCTATCAATTAATTTCCATAATAAAAATATAGTCCTTTAGCTAGTATTATTTTTTTAACCCCAGCATGGCTTCTATAACATCTCATGGAGAACTGGACAGATGACTACCTTTTTTCTTGTGCCAACTAGTAAGGCTTAATTTATAGGGAATTTGTGCAGGTTTTCAAAGACTATAATTTGAAAAGGCCGGCATTAGATGCAAAAACATGCTGCCAAATGCGATGCATACGAAGGATTGTGTCATAAGGGCAAAATAACAAAACCGAAAAAACGTCTTGTCTTGGAAACAATTTTTTTTGAGATAGAGCCTCAAGCTATCACCCTGGATAGAGTGCTGTGGCATCACAGCTCACAGCAACCTCCAGTTCCTGGGCTCAAGCGAGTCTCCTGCCTCCACCTCCCTAGTAGCTGGGACTACAGGCGCCTGCCACAACACCCGGCCATTTTTTGGTTGCAGCCGTCTTTGTTGTTTGGCGGGCCCGGGCTGGATTCGAACCCGCCAGCTCAGGTGTATGTGGCTGGTGCCTTAGCCCGCTGAGCCACAGGCGCTGAGCCAAGAATTTTTTAAAAAAGTTTCCTAAACAGGTGAACGAAGATCTTAGAGGAGGCTGTGAACAGCTGCAGCAAAAGAACTGTGTTGTAGAAACTGGGCAAACAGCGTGTGCTACGGGGGAACATAAAGTGAGAAAGGTGAAAATGAAGCCTGACCATTAAGTTCAAGAACTCATCCTAGAAAATGTGCTACAGACCTCACTGCTGAAAATCATGAGGGTCACCCTCAAGGTCATCCCCTGGGGAGCTCTGCACCAATGGCCATCAAAGTTGTTGTCAGACAAAGGTCTGATAATTAAGTTTCAAAACGTACACGCAGTTATGTTGGCAGCACTATGCAAACAACTTGGTAAGGTTTCCTAACTTTGGAATACGAGTGTCTCACAGCTGTGTGTGGTGACCTGTGCAATCTTATTGAGTGGCATTCATTATTGTTGCTTGCTTTTGTGTGCTATCCGATGATAGCTCTGATGGCGGTTCCAGAAAAAGAGCTGCAAAATTACTCTGAAGGGTGGACTAGGCCTTGGCATTGGTGCATGGCTTCCCAAGGGGAGAACGTTGAAGGTTATTGTAGTGATTTTCAGCAATGAGGTATGTAGCACTTTTTCCAAAAAGAGTTCTCAAGCTTAACTGTCATAGCTTGTACAACCAGAAAGCTGCCTTTCCCGGCAGAATGTTATAAAATTCCTGACTGAAAGACTTGCTTTAGCCACACCAGTCATAGACAAACTCCTTACATGTCTGCAAGCTCTAGGAAAGTAGCAGTGATGGCATACTTTGGCTCCATGCACTAGGCCTGCTTCTAAAAGGTTCTGGAGAATTGAGACAACAAAAACAGTGGGAAGGGTGGTGCCTGTGGCTCAAGGAGTAGGGCGCTGGCCCCATATACCGGAGGTGGTGGGTTCAAACCCGCCCCGGCCAAAAACTGCAAAAAAAAAAAAAACAAAACAGTGGGAAGAAGCAAAGGCCAGGCTGCGGAGCCAGGCTCTAGAACAAAACTCCCTACTGCTTGCCAACCTGACACTAAAATCCTTTTCAAGTCTATGCAAATAAATGTCTTGAAGAGGGTACTGAAATTTTCATTTCTCTCTGCACGATTGGCTGTTCCCAAAATTCTTCTGCTAAAGTGAACGTCACTGCTGGAAGAATGGCAAGAAGAGGTCTTTCTAGAATTCCCAAGGTTTCAGAAAAGTCTTATTCAACAGATGAACATGAGCATCTATTCTAAAGCTCCCCCCCCCCAAAAAAAAGCACATGAAGTGGGACATAGTCAGCCAGCATCACGTAGGTATAAGCTAAGTGGCTTAGTATTTCATGCTTTGGTTAACTCCACTGTAACAATAAAGCATAAACCTTTTGCTCTGCCTCCTCTGGTGGGTGGGTGGGACGGGGCGTGGATGTGCCCTTCAGGACAGAGCCTCCCATAGCTGGCAGGGGGCAATCGGCCACAGGGGGGGCTTTAGCTGTGCTACAAGTCCTCTGTCCCTGGACACCCTGCTTCACTCCACTAGCCTTAAATTCTCCATTTTTAAAGAGGGGATAATGGCTAGGTGTGGTGGCTCACACCTGTAGTCCCAGCTACTCGGGAGGCTGAGGTAGGAGGATCGCTTGAGCCCACGAGTTTGAGGTTGCTGTGTGTTTTGACACCAAGACACCTTACAGAAGGTGACAAAGTGAGACTCTGTCTCAAAATCAATAAGTCAATAAATTAATTAAATTAAATAAAGGGTGGGGGTAATGACAGTGCCTAGGCTGACCAAGTTACTTTCGTGGTGACCCCCAGGGCACAAAAACCATGCCATAGGGGAGTTTCTGTTACTGGGGATTGGCAACGATCAGAAAGTGATTGGCACATAGAAGAGTTCAAAGTACGTGCGATGAGTAACTGAGAAGCTCCTCCTATTTGAGAGATCACAAGCTTCCTGTGGCCAAGCTTGGCGCTCACCCTTCTTGCACTGCTAGCAGAAAAGCAAGTGAAGAACCTGTGTAAGTGAAATAAGCCAGTCACAAAAGAACAAAGCCTGTGTGATCCCACTCACAGGAGAATAGCCAAATTCACAGAAACAGAAAGTAAATAAGTAGTTGTCAGGGGCTGGGTGGAGGAGAAAAACGGAAAGTCAGTATTCAGGCTGAGTGCAGTGGCTCACACCTATGCGATCCCGGCACTCTGGGAACCCGAGGCAGGGGGATCACTTGAGCTCAGGAGTTCCAGACAAGCCTGAGCAAGAGTGAGACCCGTCTATACTAAAAACAGAAAAATAAGGTGGGTGTGGTAGTGGGTGCCTGTAGTCCCAGCTACTCGGGAGGCTGGGGCAGGAGGGCCACTTGCGCCCAGGAGTTTGAGGTTGCTGTGAGCTGTGATGCCACAGCACTCTACCCGGGGTGATAGCGTGAGACTCTGTCTCAAAAATTAAAAAAAAGAAAAAAGAAAGTTAGCATTTATAAATACAGAGTTTCAGTTTTGTGAGATGAAAAAACCCTCTGGAGATCGGTGCTGGTGATGGCTGCTCAAAGTGAATGCACTTTAATGCCACTGATCTGTACCCTTAAAAATGGCTCAGATGATAACTTTTAGGTTACATGTATTTTACCATGATTTTTAAAAATTAATAAAAGAATGTTGGCATTTGGGAAACAGGTTCGGCAGAGTGGCTGACACAAACAAGTAGTCGTTCGAGCCAACCCTAATTCTCACGCTGGTTCTGGGCTAGTTGCGGGGTGGCCCCCTGGCTGGAGGACACTGCCTTTGGCACAAGAACAGCTGGGAAGAATCCCCAAAGCACTTGCCAGTGCTGTGGTTTCCTGTGATAGCACCTCTGCTTCTTATTTTTAATATCTGCAAGAAATAACCCTGACTCAGAATTTATACTTCCTGGTTATGACTGAGTTCCCCAAAATTAAATGAAGATGATGAGCAAGATGGTATAAAATAAAGATCAATGAAGAAATGAGCCATCATTTCCCCCCTTGAGGACAGAACAACCACCTGAATCTGCTTCTTCCTGCAACTCTGTCTGGCCCAATCCCTGCAACACTCACATTGCCTGTCCCCAAAGGGGGGAATTCGAAATGGCCTCAGTCCTCAGGCCCAATGTCATGCTGTGCTAAATAGAGAAAGAAGGGGGAAGTACGCAGTAGTGATCAGTGAACTTAGCAGAATGGCTGGACTGAGCAAAAATCTCAGGGTTTAAAGGTTAAGTTCACATCCTCATCACTTACTGGCTGCGTGACCCTGAGCAAGCTCTTGCCTTCACGTGAAGGTCCCTGAAGGAGAGACATCTGAGGTCCTATCTGGCCGGTCCAACTGAGATTCCGTTCACACGCCCTGCCACTTTTCTGATGACTTGTGCAAATAAACTAGATTCTGATGAGCCACTTCCCCAAAGAAAATCTTTTTGTCTGTTAGCCACAAAAACAAACACGATGGGCGACTGAGTGAACAGAAGCTTGTGACCACATCTTCTAACCAAAAGAAAACCATCCAAGAAGATGTCTGTTAGGAAAGTTAAATCGAGGATAGTTCCATCAGGAATACTCCCCAGGACAGAGGAGAGATCGCCTGTTGTGGGGTGACACGGGTGACCCTGGACCCCCAGACTGTTCTCTGGTCAGACCCTGAGCTTCCCTCCACCCCACTAACCTGCGTAGGAAGACACGGGGGAAATCTGCAGAGGGTAGAGCTCACTCATGCTGACCGGCTGCTCGTCACTCTCGGTGGTCACCTCTACAACCTGGCAAATGTCCGGTGGGTTCGCGACAATCTCTGGATCTTCAATGTTGCTGTCCAGATGGGACGGTCCTACAACTTCAAAGAAAACAGAGCCATCATGCAGCAAGGACGTCACACTTCTAGCACACACTTTCTTTCTTTCTTTCTTTCTTTCTTTTTTTTTTTTGAGACAGAGCCTCAAGCTGTCATCCTGGATAGAGCGCTGTGGCATCACAGCTCATAGCAACCTCCAATTCCTGGGCTCAAGCAAGTCTCCTGCCTCCGCCTTCCAAGTAACTGGGACTACAGGCATCCGCCACAACGCCCAGCTATTTTTTGGTTGCAGCCGTCATTGTTGTTTGGCCGGCAGGGGCTGGATTTGAACCCGCCAGCTCTGGTGTACGTGGCTGGCGCCTTAGCCGCTTGAGCCACAGGCGCCGAGCCTCTAGCACACACTTTCAAGAAAGCAAGCCTTCCCCAAATGAGCCAACTCACCAAGACTCAGACTACTGGCCACCACCTGTCCCTTGTCATCAGGACTGAAGAACAAGCCCGGCCTAGTGCCTCCAGCCTGCCTGCCAAGGCACACACAGGTGGCTGCACCCAGCCCCACCCTGGGCCCACAGGTGGCAGTGCTGTGCCCCACCACCAATTTCTGCTTTCTGCTCCTGGTCTGAAGGAAGGCACTGTGCTTGTTTTCCGAATTCCATGCTCCAAAGAGACACTGTCAAGCTTTGTCAAGGAGGAAAGAGCAGGAGCATCCCTGTCGCATCCCTTCTAGTCGCGGCTGCTCTGCTCACACTCCAGGCCAAACACTGGCCCACTCCCCAGAACACCGATGAGATGAATTCTGACCATTCTGTTCTGGAAACTGTCTCAATTTTTTTATTCAACTTTTTATTTTGAGACAATTACAAATTCACACACAGATAGAAGCAGTAATACAGAGAGAGTCTGTGTGCCCTTTCCTCACCTTCTTCCAAAGGTGACACCTTGCAGAACTAGACGACAGTGTCACCATCGGGACCCTGACATGACTAACTGCTTCAGTTTTACTTAAACTCCATGGTGTATGCGTGTGCCCGGGCGCCTGAGTGCCTACGATTAGATCCATGAAATGTTATCACATGTGCAGTTCCACGTACTAAGGAAACTACAAAATACGGAACAGTTTCCATCTCCACAAATCTCTCTTGTTACTCTTCCCTAACAATATCTACTTTCCTTCAATCCCTCCCCCTGCCACTGCCTCATCCCTCGCCCCTGGCGAGCACTAGAATGGTCCCCATTTCTATAATTTTTGTCATTTCAAGGATGTTACAAAAGTGAACCCATACAGGAAACTTCCAGGATTGGCTTTTTTTCTTGGCATAACTCTCTGGAAAGTTACCCACAAAGTTGTGTGTATCAATAATTGGTTCCCTTTGATAACTGCTGAGCAGTATTTTATTGTATAGCTTTACTACAGTCTGTGTGACTGTTTCAGCCACGAAGGGCTTCTGGCTGAGCCTAGTCTTTGGCTATGAGAAATAAGACTTCTGGCTTGGGGGCGGCGCCTGTGGCTCATCGAGTAGGGCGCTGGCCCCATATGCCAAAGGTGGCAGGTTCAAACCTGGCCTCGGCCAAACTGCAAAACAGAAAAATAGCCGGGCCTTGTGGTGGGCGCCTGTGGTCCCAGCTACTCGGGAGGCTGAGGCAAGAGAATCGCCTAAGCCCAGGAGTTGGAGGTTGCTGTGAGCTGTGTAATGCCACGGCACTCTACTGAGGGCAATAAAGTGAGACTCTGTCTCTACAAAAAAAAAGACTTCTGGCTCGGTGCCCATAGCACAGTGGTTACGGCGCCAGCCACATGCACCGAGGCTAGTGGGTTCAAACCCAATCCCAGCCAGCTAAACAACAATGACAACTGTAACAGGAAGGTGGCCAGGCATTGTGGTGGGCACCTGTAGTCCCAGCTACTTGGGAGGCTGACGCAAGAGAATCAATTGCTTAAGCCCAAGAGTTTGAGACTGCTGTGAGCTGTGACGTCACAGCACTCTACCGAGGGCAACATAATGAGACTCTGTATTAAAAAAAAAAAAAAAAAAAGAAATGAGACTTCTAGGAATGTTTGTGTTCCGGCTTTTTTAAACGTAAGTTTCTATTTCTCTGGGATAAAGTCCTAAGAGTGCAGTCATAGAGTCATATAGTAATTTCATGTTTACTTTTACAAGAAATTGCCCAACTGTCATTCAAAGTCACTATACCATTTCACATCCCCCCAGCAACGTCTGAGGGCTGCAATTTCTCTACATCTTTGTCAGCATTTGATGTTGCCACTGTTTTTTATTTTAGCCATTCTGATAGGTAAGTAATGACGTTCCATTATGGTTTCGATTTGAATGTCCCTAACGCCCTACCTCCATTTTAAACAGAACTGACTTTAAACAGCTGTAGGCAGCTGACTGGATGACCCGTTCCTGAATATTAGCTCCGACAGATAAAGGGGAAGAAAATAGAGTGGTAATGACAATGTCTTCTCAAGGTCCTCAAACCACTTTGACACTGTGTAAGTTGACATTTCAACCCATGAGAATGACAGGGAAGGATCATTATCCCCTTACACAGGAAGAAGCCCAGACACAGAGAGGGGGGCTGACTTGTCCAAACTCACAGAACTTGGTTTGAGCCCAGTGCTGACCCCTGTCATTCTCTCACCTACTTGCAAAATGCTCAGGTGAGGCAGGAAAAGGGGAACAGGGTCCAGGTGCCTTGAGGAGTTGCCATCACCAACAGGTTCTTTGCTTTTTGTTGTTGTTTTCCCTTCCCTTCTTTCCTGAGACAGGCTCTCACTCTTCACCGTGGGTAGAGTCCCCCGGCATCATCACAGCTCACAGCAACCTCAAACTCTTGGGAGCAAGCGATCCTCCTGCCTCAGTCTCCTTAGTAGCTGGGACTACAGGTGTCCGTCACCACGCCCAGCTAGTTTTTCTATTTTTAGTAGAGATGGGGTCTCGCTCTTGCTCAGGCTGGTCTCCAACTCCTGAGCAAAAGTGATCCTCCTGCCTCAGCTACACATTATAACTGTAAGCTACCGTGCCTGGCCAAAGTATTTTTTGTTTATAAGTCAAGTTCTTATTTTAATTAAGCGTGATAAGAGTACTATCTTAATCTTACTCAGGGAAGATTTCAGAGGATAATGAGAATTTTTTTTTTTTTTTGAGACAGAGTTTCACTTTGTTGCCCTCAGTAGAGTGCTGTATCATCATAGCTCATAGCAAACTCAAACTCTTGGGTTTAAGCGATTCTCCTGCCTCAGCCTCCCGAGTAGCTGGGACTATAGGCACCCACCACAATGCCTGGCTATTGTTAGAGATGAGGTCTCACTCTGGCTCAGGCTGGTCTTGAACCAGCGAGCTCAGGCAATCCACCTGCCTTGGTCCTGAGTGCTAGGATTATAGGTGTGAGCCATCACGCCTGGCCCAAGGATAATAGGAATTTAATAAAGAAAAGGAGGGGCACAGAAGCAGCAAGGAAAGGAGATGTAGGGACATGATAAAAAGGCCAAAAGCCACGGTGTAAAGAATGGAGGGGAAATTGGATGCCGTTAAAATTTTCCTGGCAGGGATAAAATTAAAGAAAAGATAGGCAGGCCACACATGGCAGGCAGACTCCCAAATCCTCATTTCATCCTCAGGATCATCCTATTTGAGTACGAGGGCATCAGTTATGCAGCTCACTACACACTGACAATAACCAACAACAGCCTCTCTCAACTCTCTTCTGCCTCTTCCCCTCCATAAAATAAAATGGCAAGAAAACGCAATGATGTCCTGCCCTACCCCAAGTCTTAAGAAGCAGTCAGTGGGTGGAAAAATCAAAACCACATGGTGGGGGGGAGGGGATGTTTCAGGAGGGAGGGGCACCCACGATATCTTACATACCAGGACAATAAAGGTCATTATACATTTCATTTAAATCAAGGCATTGACAGGGCACAGAGGCTCATGCCTGTAATCCTGGCACTCTGGGAAGCTGAGGCAGGTGGATCCCTTGAGCTCAGGAATTGGAGACCAGCCTGAGCAAGAGCAAGACCTCGTCTCTACCAAAAACAGAAAATCTAGCCAGGTGTGGTGGCTGATGCCTGAAGTCCCAGCTACTCGGGAGGCTGAGGCGAAGGATCCCTTGAGCTCAGGAGTTTGTGAGCTATGACGACACCACAGTAGTCTGCCAAGGGTGACAGAGTGAGACTCGGCCTCGAAAGCAAAACAAAACAAAACAGATCAAGGTCACTTTCACTGCTGATCCTTCAAAACCCATTTCTTTTTTGCACTGTTTCTCCCAGCAGGGAGGCAGCAAGCTGTCCGGGGCTGGGCCACATAAACAGCAGAGGCTCAGGCCTCCTCCTCCTAAGATCCATCCCTTTGTTCTGACCAGAAATTCTTTTCCTCCCTGTTTTTCCTCAGGGAGGCTCAGCTCAGTTGTCAAAGGTGGCCTGCCCCGTACCAGACATTGTCACCGTGCAGCAGACACAGAGAAGAACCCGGTGGTCTGAGCAAGGCCTGTGCGCACGGCAGTGGCCAGCGCCCAACAATCTAGACAGACAGCTGAAGGCAGCAAAGAAGCAAAAAGGAAAGAAAGAACACGAAGGGAACCATGTGATAAAAGCTAAGGGACAGCAGCAATCAAAGGGGGAGTGACCCAGGGAGGAGGCTGGAGGCGGGACAGGTATTCAGAGTGCCCCTTTCCCACCACCCCGACACAGACCAACTGCTCTGCTCCGAGCGCCTCTCACGCGCCGCCATCCCTGCAAGTCCCCCCTGCTCGGCCTTCCAACACTTCCTGGCCTTCTGCCTGGCGTCGCTGGCTAATTCTACAGACAGACCCTTACCGTGGTTTTTATTTGTGTGTCTCGTCTCCTCAAAGCGAAGTACAACGCCTGACAGCCAAGTACCTGCCTTGGAACCTTCCCGGCCACTCACCACACAGGCTTGCGCCTTCGAACATCTGCTGAGTAAATGGACACAGGGAGGTGCACAGGCTCTCGAGGACAAGAGCCGGAGCCCTGCAGCAGTTTGTGACAATTTGCAAATTCAGGACATGACAATTCGTGTGCTCTGGACAGCCTCAGCTTTCTAGTCAGTGGATGCTTTTGGAGCCAGGCAGCGTAAAATACACAACAGGTTGAGGGTGTCAGGCACTTGGGGTTGGTGGCTGGGAAGGACCGTATTTCAGAGGTGATGGAAATGTTCTGGCCTGAATATAATAGCAGCAGCTACACAACTTACAGAATGGTGTGCTATATGTACTGTAATGGGGGCTTATTCCACCACAGTTCACTTACCACATATGGGACTGAAAAAAATTAATTAGCACCCTACTGAAATTCCAGGTTTTTGTTGTTACTGAGACAGAGTCTCACTATGTCGCCCTTGATAGAGTGCTGTGGCATCACAGCCCACAGCAACCTCAGACTCTTGAGTTTAAGCAATTCTCTCGCTTCAGTGTTCCAAATAGCTTGGACTATAGGCACCAGGCATAATGCCTAGCAATTTTTTGGCTGTGGTTGTCATTGTTGTTTGGCAGGCCCAAGCCGGGTTTGAACCCGCCAGCCCTGGTGTATGTGGCCAGTGCCCTAACTGCTGAGCTACAGGCACTGAAATTCTCAAGTATATCCTGAATGCTGGTGACCAGGTTAGAAAACTCAGTTTTTGTTTCTGGGCTACAATCTGGGTATTCAGTGAATATGATGACATCATCCCCAAGACCAAATTTCACCCTGAGGAGTATGCGGCATTAGGCTTCGGTCAGGGACAAGCTCTTTGCTCCATCCAACCGCATTCAGGGCACTTTAGAAACTTCCCAAGACACCAAAGCCCCTGTGAGAGCAGCAGGGGAATCCCAGCCCCTGTCACTGGTCAACCTCAATCCCTCTCTCCCCCCACTTCTCCTTCTCTCCCCCTCCCCCTGCTCCCCAAGTGAATTGATTTCTCTGAACCACCCTGTGGCAGCAACACTGACCTCTGACAACTGAAAAGTCGCATCAATACCAAACTCACCTCTCCAGCAGTAAGGACAGGAGCGGCACTAATGACCGCACCTGACCAGCGTCCTGACCACTGGCCTTTGGCTCTCCCTAGCCCCTGAAAGATCTCACAAATCCACGAGGAACGCACAATCATGATGCCTGTTTGGTTTTCTTTGAGGCGGAGTATAACTCTGTCACCCTGGCAGAGTGCAGTGGCATCAAAGCTCACAACCACCTCAGACTCCTGATTCTGCCACGTAGTGGCTGCCAGTGGCTCGAGCGGTCCTCCTGCCTCAGCCTCCTTGTAGCTGGGACTACAGGTGCCACCACCATGCCCAGCTAGTTTTTCTATTTTTAGTGGAGACAGGGTCTTGCTCTTGTTCAGGCTGGTCTCAAATTCCTGAGTGCAAGCAATCTCCCGCCTCAGCCCTGCAGAGTGCTGGACTGCAGGCACCCGGCCTATGATCCCTGTTTTGGACATGATGACCCAACAGCATCGCAGAGAACTCACTAAGGAACTCAAGGTCTGGCAGCCACTAAGTGGCAGAATCAGGATTCAAAGTTCAGCCTTACCAGCCCTGAGAGTTCACCCTCTGTAATGTGGTCTCCATGACAGGAGGGGTTAACGAAGTCCCAGCCCTGGCTCTCCAAGCCCCTCTCAGGATAAGAACTGTTGAATCCCACCTTACTACATCCCTGGGCTCGTAACCAACAACGACATTTCTTTTCAACAGTTCTCTACTAGGTGCCAAGGAAATTCTTAAATGGTTGGAAGCACTAGAGACCCACTAAGCTCCTCCAAGCTTATTAAAGTCAGCCCGTCTGAAAAGAGTCATCCACAGGAATGTTATTTCATCTGGACCAAGCTGCTGAGAATTACAACAATATTATTCATGGCCCGTTACTGACAAACCAGTTTGAGTCCTTAAAAGGTCATTCTTACTTTATTAACAATTTTTGACTAAACGTGGGCCCCACCTGAATGCAGCCTCCTCCCAGGACTCAGAGAAAGTGCTTAAAAAGAGACTCTTATAAAGACATTTGGTGAGGGGGTGGCTTGGTCCTACAATTTCACAGGGGAAAAAAAGCTAAAACTTAGATGTCAGAGATAGTGCTAAGGTCAAGAATAACCTGGGAAGCTGCACAGTCAAGAATGAAACTTATTTCCAAGGCATATTTTAGTAAAATCAGCCTGTTAGCATGGGTCTTAAAGAAAAAACTTCCCCCTGACTCCATCTGAAAAAGTTTGAGTGAAACGGCTAATACCAGCCCCGAGACATAGGAGGCTATTTTTCCTACGTAAAAATATTTTGATACAATGTTGATAACATCATAACCATATCGTATCATTTTGCCTCCTTCTGGCTCCGGAGTTATTGGAGTGATTTATTTGTAAGGTTCCTTCAATTTTCACAACTGTAAGGAGGGCAGGGTCAGTCTTAGCACTTCCGTTTTACATGTAAATATGTACATTTGCATTTTATAAGTTATATATGTTATTTCTAATTCCTATACAAATCAAATCTCAGAGCTAGGTCTAGAACTCAAGACTTTTAACGCCTCATCTTGTGATCATTCTCAGTAAAACGTGGCGTGGTTTGACTGAGGTGCTCCAGGCAGGCGGTAAGAGAGGCAGGTACCTCCAGGGAGGAGGATCCATCCTCGCGTGGGCCGGACAGCCCCAGCGGCAGGCTCTGCCCCCTCCCCAGAGCAACAGAAGGGCAGAAGGAAGCAGGAGTGTAGCTGGGGCAGCAGGGTCTCGTTACCCCTAGGAGAAAACGGTGCCATTTGCCACTACACAGAGGCCAGCAAAGGATGAGCCCCAGTAGAAACGCAGGAGAGTTAACCCGTTGTCTTGAGGGCCAACGATCCAGAGCAGAAATCCCACTAGGGTCGGGCTATCAGCTCCCACCCACTGGCCCGCTGTTCCTGCACTGTGTGGACGGAGCCGACAAATCCTACCGCCGACCTCACTGTCCACCAATGGCCACAGGGACATTCCACTGCTCAGAATCCTTCAAATCCAAAAGCAGGATAAAAGCAGTGGGCAGGGCCCAGATCACCCGAGACCCCAGAGGACATTTCAGGGCTGGCGCCTGTAATGGTCACCCTGGCATTAAAAACAAAACAAACAAAAAAAAACCTCATTCTGTGTTGGAGGATGAATGGGAAAGGGCGGGAAGAATACCAAGCCCAGAAGAGAGGGAAGGGAGCCCCTGAAGCAGAGCCAGAAGAGGGAGGGGACGGACTTGAGAAATACGGTGAGGAACCGAGATCTGAGAGTTATCAATAAGGTGGGGGCGGGAAGGGAGGGGAGGCGGCAAGTATACACAGTCTCCCCAAAAGATGCCTCCTTCCTTCCTATTTTTACTTTTTGATACAGAGTCTCAGTGTCACCCTAGGTAGAGTGCCATGGTCGCATCATAGCTGACAGCAACCTCAAACTCTTGGGCTTCATTGATCCCCTTGCCTCAGCCTCCCAAGTAGCTGGGACTATAGGTGCCTGCCACAACACCCGGCTAGTTTTTCCATTTTTAGTAGCGACGGGGGTCTCATGCTTGCTTAGGCTGGACTTGAACTCTTGAGCTCAAGCGATCTGCCCACCTAGGTCTCCCAAAGTGCTGGGACCCATAGGTAAGAGCCACCACTCCTGGCCTCCAGCTTTCATAACTAAAAATTTCTTAGGGCTGAATAAACAACAGCCAAACTCCACTGCCCAGGCCTCTGGTTTGACTCCTGTGGCTAAGGAGTTGCCTACAGTCTCACCTTGGTAAGCAGGTTCAATCTGCATGAGAAAAATAAAGTATGTTACAGGCTCTGGGTCTGGGTGTGTTGTGGCATGTTGGTTAGCACCTGGCATGGAGCTTTGTAATGCTGAGAGTTTTCTAGGGGTCCTGATAAAACCAGAGGCCTTAACTCTGGCCCCTGCTCCTAATAGGTGCAGCCTTCCTACGAGAAGGAACAGGTCACAGCTGATAAGCATGGAAGATCTCTTAAGACGGGGTGTCCATTCACCAAAGACCCTCCAACCCCAGAGCTACCTGTATTTTTTTGAGACAGAGTCTCACCATGTTGCCCTCGGTAGAGTGCCGTGGTGTCACAGCTCACAGCAACCTTAAACTCCTGGGCTTAGGCGATTCTCTTGCGTCAGCCTCCCAAGTAGCTGGGACTTCAGGCACCTGCCACAACGCCCGGCTATTTTTGTTGTTTGAACCCGCCAGTCCTGGTGTATGTGGCCGGTGCCCTAGCCGCTGGGCTCCCAGAGCTACTTTTTATCTTATAGGTAAAATTTCCCATCTTAAGTGCTAGGAAAAGTGGCAGAAAAGAACATGGAACAAAGGAGATGGGAAATGGCAAAGACACAGTTCCAAAGCCCTGTGTCACCTTTGCCACACACAACATGAAACCTCTATGAGTTCTGGTACCAACTTTGAGTTAAAACTTTAAGGTACTCCCAGCCACCCTGAAGTCTGTCCCAATGAGGTCAATCAGTGCTCATGAGCCTGTAGGACACACCCCATTGCTGCTCCAATTTCTAGGTTTGGCTAAAAGAGCCACTTAAGCTTCACTTTAGATGAAGTCAGTCAAATTTGGAAGCAATTACCAAAAACAGAAAAGTTCCATAAGATGCACTTTGGGCAGCCCAAATGTAGAAACAAATCCCCAATATGTGAAATCCTACTTGCTGTATGTCTGGTTGCTTGGAAGTAATGAACAGTGACCCTTGTCTCATACGACCTTTGCTTTATTGAAGGGTGGGATTGCCTTTGATGAAGAAACACAATGGACTTACAAACCATTACCCAGGACGTTGCACAGAACGTGGGCACCTGCAAATACTTTCCACCAGCCTGGAGAGAGTTTCAAGGCAGCCCAGCAAAAGCCCTGCTAACCTGGGCAAGGGGCCAGCTGAGCACTGTCAGGACAAGTCAATACATTGCCGCTCCTTCCATTTCCTAAAGACAGAAGTTGCCACACACAACAAAAATTCAGCACTAAAGGAAAGTAAAAATAAAAACAGGCAGTTTTTCTCCCTCCTTCCCCTTACAGTGGAAAGCAGGGATAGGTCTTTGAGGCACTGAGCCCATGTATCTGATTATACAGAAGAGATGGGACATCCAAAGACATGTCCTCGCTCAGCGACACTGCACTCCCCCTGGGTATGCACAGCTCGCTCAGTCTGGGATTTTTTTTGAGTCTCACTCTGTTGCCCTAGGTAGAGTGCCACAGCCTCAGCCTAGCTCACAGCAACCTAATTCCTGGGATGAACCGATCCTCCTGCCTCAACCCCCCATGTAGCTGGAACTGCAGGTACCTGCCACACCTGGCTAGTTTTTCTAGTTTTAGTAGAGATGGGGTCTGACTCTTTTTTTTTTTTTTTTGAGACAGAGTCTCAAGCTGTCACCTCGGGTAGAGTGCCATGGCTGTCACAGCTCATAGCAACCTCAAACTCTTGCCTCAACCTCCCAAGCAGCTGGGACTACAGGTGCCTGCCACAACACCCGGGCTATTTTGTTATTTTTATTGTTGTTGCAGTTGTTGTAGCTAGCCTGGGCCAGGTTCGAACCCATCAGCCTCAGTGTATGTGGCCAGCGTCCTATCCACTGAGCTACAGGCGCCGCAGGGGTCTCACTCTTTCTCAGGCTGGTCTCGAACTCCTGAGCCCAAGCAATCCACCCCACCTCGGCCTTCCAGAGTGCTGGGATTACAGGCATGAGGCATCTTGCCTGATAGCTAGTTCAGTCTGGAAGAACATTCAGCTATCAGGAAGAGGAAATGTCCCACCTCCGAAACTCTCCCCGGGGGTCTAAATTTGGTTCCTTGCTTACTCTCTGCCATCTCTCTTTTTCTGTCCCCAGAAATGGTAACACTGTAGTCTGCCTGGGGGTTTCTTTGGTTGCCATGTGTCTCCTTCCATGAAAACAGGAATTGGGCCTCCCTGACCTATTTCCTGCCTACAGTACTAAGTTTGGTGTTTGGGAGGCCTGGAATCAGAGTGTGCCCTTGGGCAGTGTGTCTCTGTGCCTCAGATTCTTTGTTTATTAAATGAGCACCGCCACTGTGACAAGCCTGCCAGGGAGAAGCTGCTGAGGACTGTGAGAACACTCTTCCCTCTCCTTGGTTCCCAAGTTTTTATTAAAAGAAAACAAACACTTTTTATTACAAACACTTTTGTCATGTCCATCAATCCAGGGAAGGATTAGCAAACTGTGGCATATGTATATACCATTCAGTCGTAAGAAAAGATAAGAGTCTTTATATCTTTTATGTTTACCTGGATGGAAATGGAGAAGAACACTCTTCTTAGTAAAGTATCACAAGAATGGAAAAGCAAGTATCCACTGTACAATACTAATATGAAGCCAGTAGATGAACTAACACACGCCCACACAAGAGAAAAACACGATTCAATTCAAGTTGGGGGGAGGGGCAGGAGGGCAGGAGGAGGGAGGCGGGTGGGGCAGCTCCCGCCCCATGGGCACAATGGGAGAGCACAGGGCACTCCTCCTGGGTGCAGGACACAATCACAACAGGGACCTGACCTAACCAGTGCAAACACTGTAACCTAATCGTCTGTACCCTCTTATTTATCTGAAATTAAAAACACACACACACAAAAGAACACTTTTGTCCTCCTGACCAAACAGTAAAAGTCTAAAAACCCTAACCATTAGCCAAAAAACAAATATTTTTTATCCAAAGGCATTTGTTCTGTAACTCTTAGATTCAGTCAGAAGGCCACACCCGAGGATCTCGAAAGCCACGTGGGGCCCCAGGGCTGCAGGTCGCCCACCCCTCACTGACCCACCTAAGTTCCTTTTTTTGATCCATGAAGGTTTTGTATTTTTCAGCCCTGAATCCAAGGGCTGGAGATGGTTCCAAGACCTTCTCCCACTGCCCGGGTTATTTGAAGATCCCCATTTTACAAATCTTTAGACCCCAGAGGGCTGCTCGTGTGTCTAAAAATAGGAGATGTCAAAATAGTTTACCTATGATGTTCACCGTACTATCCACTTCATTTTTTATGGCTGAAGTCAGGACCGCAAACTCAGGAGAAAGATCACTTACTCCATTACCAAGCCCCAGAGAGGACTCAACTGGTTCTTGCTAGGAAGAAAAGAAAAAAGAATTCAGAACACTTCCTTTTCCCTCTCTTAGTTGAAACTGCACCCTCTGTCCGCTCTGTTTAACGCTAGGGTCATTTGTGCTCAGGGGCCAAACACGTTGCAGACCTCCTTACATCGGCCTGCTGTCAAGAAGCAGGACTCAGCGTACAGTGTGCACTGGTTATTCTGTTTCCCTCCAGGAGACAGAGCCAGTGTATCTGGCTGGCCTTAGGAAAGGCCTCCACGTGTAGACCATGGCTTTGAGGCCCAGCAGGGCTGCATGACCTGTGTGACCATCCGTGTTAACTACGGCACTGCACAGGAGTGCCCCAAAGAATCAACACCTGGCTTGCTCACCAAGGCACACCCCTCTTTCACAATTACGTCTTAGGAAAAGCTCTGCCTCCACTACTGGCCCGAGAACAGGAACCCAGAGGAGCCAGGTGAATTCTTCTCAGATCCAGTCCACCATGGAGTTTGGCCTCTCCAGCGCCCTGCACCCGGTCACAGGGCCACCCTCACAGCTGACGCCTGCCTCTCCCTGGCCCCAGTCCGGTCGGGCCAGGCCACACTCACAGCTTCACGAGAACGCCCTGCAGGACCCCACAGAGCCCATCCCACAAGTGTTCGCATTCATACTAACAAGGAATGAGAACAGATCCCTTTTGTGGACTGACGCTCTGAATTCCTGCTTCATTCAGAGGCCCCCATGCCCTCTGACAATGCCAGCCACCTCTGGGGAGGCCAGTCCTGAGGGACAGTGGCTTGCTGCATTTTGATGGGGAGCTTTTCCTCAGGGGCGCTTCCATCTGCTTCTAGGACAACAACCATGTCAGGTCAGAGCCAGGTTGGTTGCCTCCTAGGGAGCCGGCCGGGGAAGAAGCAGGTGGAGGGGCGGGGGAGCCAGGGCTGGGAGCAGAGGCCCCGTGTGGGGGCTGGGAGGGGGGCACTGCCCTAGGGCATGGGGAGCATTCTCACGTACACATTTAGGCACTACCTAGAATCAGTGATGACGCCCCCCCACCCAATATCCTGGAGAAGTCACACAGGGAAAGAGGGAAATAGTCCCCTCCCTTCAGAATCCCACTTGGGAAACTCCCACCGTAAAAACCACAGCTTCGGAGCATCACTTCACTGCACAGCTCTTTTTCTTAAAAAAAGCACACACACAATGTAACCTACTCATCTATAGGTTATTAATCTCATATTAATCTGAAAAAAGCAAAACAAAACAAAAAACAAAAACCCAGTGCATGGTTTATCAGATGTACCCAAGGCCGTACCTAAGGAGGCCCAGAGCAGACCCACTGGGCAGGACTGTTTCTCTTTATTCCTTGAGCATCTTGCAAAAAAACTCACTTGTGGCTCGGTGCCTGTGGCTCAACGGGCTAAGGCACCAGCCACGTACGCCTGAGCTGGCGGTTTCAAATCCAGCCCGGGACTGCCAAACAACAATGACGCAACCAAAAAAAATGGCCAGGCGTTGTGGCAGGCACCTGTAGTCCCAGCTACTTGGGAGGCAGAGGCAGGAGACTCGCTTAAGCCCAGGAATTGGAGGTTGCTGTGAGCTGTGATGCCACAGCACTCTATCCAGGGTGACAGCTTGAGGCTCTGTTTTAAAAAAAAAAAAGAAGACACAGATTTTTACCACCTACTTCGACAACTAGTTTGGAGTGCTTATTCAGGTTTGCAAAGGTGAGGGTGCCATGACCAAGGATAGCAACTTGCTTGGCAAGTCTGAACTCACAGACATATCTCTTGACCCCTTTGATGTTCCTCAGATTGAAGTCACTTTTGATATTGATGCCAATGGCATTCTCAACATCTCTGCTGTGGATAAGAGTATAGGAAAAGAGAATAAAATTACCATCACTAATGATAAGGGGAGTTTCAGCAAGGAAGACATTGCACTAATGGTCCAGGAAGCTGAGAAGTACAAGGCTGAAGAAGAGAAGTAGAGAGACAAGGTTTCATTAGAAAATTCACTTGAGTCCTATGCACTCAACATGAAAACAACTGTTGAATATAAAAAACTTTTAAGGCAAGTTCAATGATGAGGACAAACAGAAGATTCTTGACAAGTAGAATGAAATTATCAACTGGCTTGATAAGAACCAGATTGTGGAGAAGGAAGAATTTGAACATCAGCAGAAGAAGCTGGAGAAAGTCTGCAACCCCATCATTACCAACCTATTCCAAACTGCAAGAGGAAGGACTAGGGGCTTCCCAGGTGGTGGCGCCCCTTCTTCTGGTTGGGCTTCCTCAGGCCCCAACATTGAAAAGGTTGATTAAACCAACCCAAGTGTAGATGTAGCATTGTTCCACACAGTAAAGCATTAAAGGATCCAAAATTGTAGCAAAGTTATGTGGTGGGTTTAAAGTTGAGCTGCTATGATAAATTACTGGGCATTCTCATATTTGAATGTGGAACATATGTACCAGGGAAGGAAATAACATTGCACCTTTAAAGCACTGTATTGTGAGTGGGAAAGGTA
The DNA here is from genome assembly GCA_963573935.1 of Arctocebus calabarensis. NCBI lineage: Eukaryota > Metazoa > Chordata > Mammalia > Primates > Lorisidae > Arctocebus > Arctocebus calabarensis. The sequence goes on along the minus strand of CAUYON010016235.1, from coordinate 12,554 downwards.
ATGTCTTAAATAAAACTGTATTTAAAATTGACATAAAAGAGGACCAAAAAATTATATATATATATATTCATATAATAGAAATAGATCTATAGGTGGAATATTAGACCTCTAGTATGCCAAATACTAAAATCATCAGACATGAACTTTAAAAATTGAGATTAATATATTCAAGAAAACAAACGAAACGTTGAAAATTTTCACTAAAGAACTTAGTCTTTAAAAAAAGAACCAAAAGAAAATTCTAGACGCCCCTGAAAAATAATAATTAAAATTAATGATACAAGCCATAGTTTTAATAGCAGATTAAACACAGCTGAAGAAAAGTTTAATGACCTGAAAGGTGAGTCCATAGAAAATATCCAGATTGAAGAATAAAGATTAAAAAAATGAAAATACAAATTGTTAAAAAACAAATGAAAATACAGAAAAGAACATAAAATGCACATGAAAATGGTGAAAAGATCTTGGAATCCAAGAATGGTGGGAGACAGAGAACAAAACCGAAGTCATCTTTGAAGTGATAATACCTTAAATACCTTTTTTAAAAAATCTGGTGAAAAAGTCAAATCACAAATTCATGAATCACTATGAACCCCAAGCTGAATAAGTACAAAGAAAAACATACTTTGGCACATCAGTAAAATTACCAAAAGTGAAATACAAAGAGAAGTTTTAAAAGCAACCAGAATGAAAATAATGTTTTACTGTCAAATAAGCAAGTTAAGATTGAACACTGAAATGATATAAGCCAGAAGTCAGTGGAATGATACAGTGAAATTACTAGAAAAAAATTGTCATCATAGAGTTTATATCCAGTAAAAATTTCCTTCAAAAATGAGCCCTCAAGACATTTTCAGACAAACAACAACAGAGAACTTGGTGTCAGAATATTTGCACCAAAAGAAATGTTATATATACTACAAGGAGCTTCTGCAAGAACCTGTTTTAGGAATACTAAATGAAATATCATGCCAGAAAGATGCACAGAAATGTAGGAAGGACTGGCAAGCAATGGAAGGGCTGACTGTGTAGGTAAATCTAGATGAAGTTCGACTGCATAAAATAATGACAGTACAGTTAACTCTTGAACAACTCAGGTTTGAATTGTGTGAGTCCGCCTGGATGCAGATTGTTTTTCAGTAAATTACCCCAAGTGTGCCCGCCTTCCCTGCCTTCCCTTTCACCTCCTCACCTCATCTGCTTCTGCCACAAGCAGCACCAACTCTTTTTCTCCCTCCTTCTTAACCTAGCCAATGTGATAAAAAGGAAGATGAAGACCTTTTGACAATCCAGTTCCACTTAATAAATAGTAAATGTATTTTCACTTCTTTATGATTCTCTTAGTAACATTTTCTTTTCTCTAGCTTGCTTTATGGTACATTTGCAATATCAAATTCATATACTATACAACATAGGTGTTAATCTACCATTCAGGTTATCAGTAAAGCTTCTGCCCAATAGTAGGCTGCTACTAGTTAAATTTTTGGAGAATCAAAAGTCAAATGCAAATTTTCAAACACATGGGGGATTGGCACCTCTACTCCAACCCCTGCATTGTTCAGGTGGCAACTGTAATAATGTTTTGTGTGGTTTTAAGCATATACAGAATCAAAATAGTTGATAGCACTAGCATACAAATTCGAATAAAGTAAATTTAATTTAATTTAAATAACTTAAATTGTTTTAACTTTATTGTCCTTAAATGATAATGGTATTGACTTTTTTTAGGCTTCGATAAATCAAGAATGCTTATTGCAATTGATAAGACAACTCCTAAAAGAATCGTATAAGAATGTAAATTAATAAGATAACAGAGGGTAAAATTTACATGATAAAAAATGATTAATTGAAAAGAAGGCAAGAAGGTCAAGAAAGGAAGATAAAACACATGAAACAAACAGAAGAAAGACAATGGGATGGGGTATCTTTACTTCAATACATGGTTACATTAGAGGGGAATGAACTGAACATTCCCATTGAAAGACTGTGATTGTCAAGCTAGGATTAAGAAATCTTATGTTGCTTCTAAGAGACACATCTTAATTATAAAGACCCAGAAAAGGTGATTGACTAAAAGGTTGGAAAAAACATGCCATGCAAATATAGCAATGCTATGTTATTGGCCAAGGAGACTTTAAGGCAGAGTAAAGAGGGATGGATGATAATAAAAATGATAAATGATAATGATGAAAAACATCACTCCACACCAGAGATGCATAATTCTAAACGTACATTTATCTCCTAAGGAAACTCCAAAAATAAAGCAAAAACTGATAGAACCAAAAGGAGAAAGAGACAGCTTCAGAACCACAGTGGGACATTTTAACACACATTTCTCAGCAACTGACGGAACAAACAGACCAAATCTGTGAAGACAGAGAGGACCCAGATAAGGACCACAACTGCACTGACCTGCTAGCCACGGACGCTGCACCAACCGTTGAGAAAAAGTTTAACTCTCCTCTCTCAGAGTCTGTTAACTCTAATGGGCTTGATTAGTTTTATTCTTTTTTTTTTTTCTATTTCCACTAGTTGCCTCAATTTCTTTTGAAGGGAATAAAGCTATCATTAAGAAATTAACAACAGTCAAAGAAATGGAAGGGTGAAGGGGGAGCCTGGGAGTCTAAGAACCTGGGTTCCCTTTCCAGCCTGTCACTTCTACCTGTGCAATTTCGATGTAAGATGCCTATGGGGAAATGGAGAAAATGTAATAATGGCAACGCCGCAGGGTCCTGGAGAAGCTTAGATAAAAGTGCAAGTAAAGTGCTTGCCCTGCACCTACACGGAGCAAGCACTTACATCCCAGGTTCCTGCTATTATTGTTCTTGCATCTGAAGAGGGCAGGTCTGTTAAATGATGAGCCTGTGCACTTGCCTCCCTCTAGAACTCTCCAGGCAAGCAATCTGCTGAGCCAGCTTTTTTGCCTGCACGTGTCTGAAGAAGAGGAAAGAAAAATGGATCAAGCTGGCATTTCCACCCAGCTCAGCTCATAAACAGGCTGCATGTGCCTGTAGACTGGGCAGTGAGGCATGGAAGACAGTATCATTAGAGCAAGGGGCGGAGGGGTTGGTCCTCAACACAAAGCCAGTGGGGTTGAGGCTCTTCTGCTAACAAGGTCCTCATAGAATGTCCATAACTAAGGTCGTTTGGACTGGAGCCAGAGAGGTCTGGTTTTCTTGAGTCATACCAGGGAGGGCTCAGAGGTTACCCCTCTAGACTGGGTCAGAGTGGGGTCCTAAATCCCTATGAAAAGCATAGTACATCAAACACTTAGTTTGGAAAACTTCTACATATCCTTCAAAACCCTAGGTCAATAGAAAGCCTCTGTGAATTTTCTCCTGGTTCTCCAATGCATCATCTCTGATGTGTCACCTCTACTCCAAGACCTACAACTTTATTGTAAATAAAGTTTACATGCTTTTCATGCTGTTCTTCAATCATCAACTAATGCACCTGTCTCCTCCTCCAGGCTGGAGACTTCTCATATGTTTTATTGTATCTGGATTGAAGGCATCAATAAGAACAGTAGGAGGGAATGAAAAAAAGGAATGACTTTCATTCAGCAAAGATTTATCTTATCCCTGTAACATGCCAAACACTGCTAACTAGCTCTGAGGTATAAAGCAATGAAGAAAAACAAGTCTCTATCCTCAGGAAGCTGATATTCTAGGGAAGAAACCGGAGATACATAGGAAAATACACAAAAGATAGGTGTTCGTGATAAGTGCCATCTCTGGGGCCCAAGACTGTTTGGATGATTAAAGACTCTTGCCTCCAGGCAGTGGGCTGAATGAGCAAGAGGGCTATTTAGTTATGTGGGTCACTACAAAACTTTTGAGACTGTATTTCACTCCCAAGTAACATGGACAACGCATCCTTTCTGATTCACCTGTGCCAGTTTCAATTTGCTAGACTTATCTGTGTTGCTGGGAGAGCTTCATTTGTTTCCAACTGTGAGGATTTTACATTTCTTGATTTCTATGTATCTCAAAACTTTCCTAGAGACCCATGTATAATATTATTTGGGCATTATGTTTAGGAAAAAAGGTGAAACTCTCGAATGTTCCTGATTCTTTTGTGCCCTAAAAGTTTCATTGCACTACGTTCAAAATAAACAAAGCAGAGTCCTATTAGTAGGTAGGCAGAGTTCAGCAGACCCTGGAACAGGATGGCAATTATGTGCAAGTATACTTCCTTCACCTAGACCAGCGCAAGGGCAGACATTGCTAACTGATCACGCACTCTTCCCAGTTGAGCCTAGGACCCTTCTCAAAACAGCACAGCCACAACCAATCAACCTGAACTGGCACTCAAGTTTAAACCTCTGTGTACCCCTAGCCGGAGCATTATATCTCCCTTCTGGCTGAGACAGTGTAGTGCCGTGGCAACAGCTTCAGGGGAAACCAAACCCTGAACAGATCTTGGCAGTGGCACTTAAAAAATAAAAAAGAACTCTGAGAAGAAGAATTGCTTTTCAAATATTTGGTTTCCAAACATATTTATTTGCAACTCCCAGTCTACTGACCGTATGCATTACATCTGTTTTGGATTGGGATTCAAACAAGGTTTATGATTTATTAGCTTGAAAAAATTCATCTCTAGATACCTCCACACAAAGATGCCAACGAAAGAAGCCTTAATCTCACAAGGACACGTTTCCCCCTCTCTGAAGGAGTATTTCAGATCTTTCTCCATGCACAAATCTCATTGTCTGATTTAAAAGAAGAAGGGAATGGGGGCGGGGAGTGGGAAGTTTCTGGAAGCTTCAATTCCTTACTGTGAATTCCCCAGCCGGGCTGACTTAACACAGCCGCATGAGGTTTCACAGCTCAGTGAAGGTTGCACCTCTGTCCTAAGGATGCTCAGCCCAGATGAGTTTGCCAGGCCTTCCGGGGTGGGGGTGGGGCCCTCTCTGCAGTTTCCAGTGGGAAACCTGGCTTTTCCCCCTTTAGGTCTTGAACTTTCCCCATGGTCCTCCTTCACCCAGAGCTGCACATCGTTCCTCTCCTGCTGCGCCCTCCCTGTTCAGCCCCCTTCTCTCTCAAGAATGGGAAGAGAAAGGAAACTGGCTCTTACTGTGTTTAGGCCAATAGCATCTATTTGGCTCAGACTAGCATCTGAATCTCTCTCATCCTCAGTTTTCTAGTCTGTAAATGGGAATGAATGTAATATTGCTGTCTGAGTGCCACAGTGACTCCATGAACTGATTCAGGTTCATAGTACAGCCCACAGGGACTGACCACAAATGACAGGTGCACCAACGAGCCTGCAACGAGTGGGCTATTTTAGTTAATTTTCACGAAAAACCAATATACTGGGCTTTCAGGCATTGGGGTGCATCTGAATCACCCCAGGACCTTGTCAGAGGGCACTTTTCTGATCCCGCCCACAGGGTATGATTCAGACAGTCTGAGACAGGGCCCAGGAATTTGCTTTTTAAACCAGCATCCCAGGTGGTCTGGCCTGCAGTTCTGTTGACCAGCCCCGAGAAACACTGTGTACAGAGAGCCTCATCCCAAACTCACCCCAGTGTTATAGAAAAGGAAGCCAAGGTTCAGAGAGGCATAATGACCTGCTCCAGGCCACAGAAGGAGAAAGTAGCTGAGCTGGGTTTGAACCAGGACTGTCTGATCCCAAAGCCTTGGGATAAAGTCCCATGTAGGGATGCTCTCGTCAGAGGAAGGCCCACTTGCAGCAAGCCTCTCTCAGCCTGCCTTTCCCTTGCCGCACTGTCTAGCTCTTCCCGTATCAATCTCTGCCCAGAGAGAACCTGGAAATGAGGTTATATGTGGACCGAGGTGGCTTAAAATCAAGGCGCCATCACTTGTTAGATGGATGACTTTGGGCAGCTGTTTTGACTCTCAGAACCTCAAATGTGGGATACTGTTTGCCTCCCATCTGCTGCCGCACTCTCCTCCTGCTTCAGTGGGCTTCCTTGCCTGCCGACCTTCCATGGGTCCAGTCAAAGGGGGGCAACAGCAGGAGATTAGAGGGCAGGAAGGGAAACAGGTCAGAGTATCCCCCCCTCCCCTGCTTCTTCCAATAAGCAGCAGTGACTCAGTATTTTACCAAAAGCCACAGCTTCAGCTACAGGTCTTCCTGTCATAGGTTTCCTGGGTTCTAGTAACCACCACCCTGCTGCTTCTCCAATCCTGGGACTTGTAGCCACTCCCCACCATTATTGCCCCTAGAGGACTTCCGCACCCTTGTTGATCCTCTCCTGCCCTGGTAAAAATGCCTGGAGTGCTTAGTCTCCCCATCTATTGCATGAATAGAACCCTGAGAAAGCCATCAGGGGCTAGCAAGGTATGGCCCGTGGGCCAAATCCAGCTCATCACCTGTTTCTGCAAATAAAGTTTTATTGGGATGCAGTCATGTCCATTCATTTATGTTTTGTCTACAGCCGTTTTCATGTTACAAGGGCAGGACTGAGTAGTTGAGACAGAGACCGTGCAGCCCTCAAGCCTAAAATTTTGACTGTCTGACCCTTTACAGAAAGTTTGCCAAGTCCTGAACTCCTTCCTGGGATGAGATGACAATTCCTTGGCATGGTGCCGAGAGCACCGTAAACTGTCAGAGGGGTCTGGCTCTTCTTGTCTGGGCTCAATGGCAGCAATGCATATCCTCTGAGCCAGAGAACTGGGGAGCTGGAAAGGGGGTGGGCGGGTACCATCTGCTTTATAGGATGCTGGGTCACAAAAGCCTTTTAAAAAGCGAGGTTTCCCAGTGGCTGCCACTTCCTGGGCAGCAATCAGCGCTTCCTCTTCTTCCTCTCAGGACCTCGCTTGGGGCTCCCAGCAGAGTCAGCATCTATAAATGTTTGCTGTTGGATGAATGAATTCAATTAGCCACCCATCAATTGGGGTGGAACTTTGCAGAGACCCAGCTTTTATGCAAATCAGACTCCTCGGGGATGCTGCAGCTGTTGCCAAGTCTTATCTGCCGGCTGTTCCACCAGCACTGCTTTCTGGAATCCTCTGCCTCCACTGTGTCCCATCGGCCACCTCCACCGCACTCGTTCCCTTGGTGGCCTTTCTACCTTCAGACTCACCCTGTGACTCCTTCCATGTAGTCTCCAAAGTCATCTCTCCATCTGATCATGCCCTTCCTATCCTAAAAATCTCTCCGTGGCTCCCCACTGCCTGTGAGATTCCTCCCAATTGATCTCCAAATTACTCAGCCCCGTGTTCAGTATCCTTCTCCCTCGGACGCTGCTCACTGATCTCATTCATCCTTCACTTCTCCCCCACTTACCTCACTGTTATGTTCCTAAACCCCACAATCTTGCCAGAACCCCAATATACTTAGATCATTGTAGCTTCCTCCCTAAAAGGCACATCTGTGTCTCTGCTCCATGCCAACCCCTACCTGTTACTGGGGCTACCCCCTTCCAGGGAGCCAAATCTCTGTCCAAATCCAAAAGCCTTGTTGGATGCTTTTCCCGGGCTCTGCAGTATCTCGTGATGTGCTCCCTGGAAACGTAGAATTGTCTGCTGACCTGTCATCCTCCCATGTCTGACTATAAACTCTGAGTGAGTGGGCTGTGTGTGATGGCCATAACCCCAGCTGCAGGCCACATGGGTACTCAGTGGGACACTCCTTGGTCCCTCAGCACGGGCTCTTCCTGCTGCTTTGCCTGATTGTGTCCTCCTGTCCCCCAGTCCTTGAGAAGCTCCAGAAGTCCTCCTTTGGGGTACAGAGGGGGAGACACATTTCTTTTCTTAAAACCTAGTTCCTGCCTAAACATTTGCAAGTTCTTACAGAGCTCAAAACAACGGCTGGAATGAAAGCCATGTTATTGAAACACTAAATTGAAATATATTCTTTCAAAGAGAAACAGCCACTTATTTGAATTTCAGAGCTCCCTAGGAAATCCACCTGTGACCTCAGAAAAACCCACTCTGTGGTGAGGCCCTTGGCGCTGATGGGCCCACACTGGATGTCCAGCTTTGCTCTGAGAGTGAGATGACAACTCACTCCGTGGCAACTTTTGCTTTGCTTTCTCCTTGAAGGACCACATTGACCACTGCAGAGAGACAATTAGACATCACTTTGGTGCCTGGGAAAAAGTGGTGTTTGGCAGATTAGTGAAAGTCAAGTGCCCTCAGGGACCGGAAAGGCAAAGTAAATGAAGGAAGCGGGACTTGGAGGCAGAGGGAGGAGGCGGCCCCAAGGCAGAGAGGGGGCCTGCGGCTCATGTCCAGCCTCAGGACTGGGATCTTTCATGAGAAAACAGATATTTAGACTTTTATAAGAAATCTCTTGGGTTTTTAAAATATCAGCAATTAATTCAGAAAAAAATTTTTTTTTTTTTTGAGAGACAGAGTCTCACTTTATCGTCCTCGGTAGAGTGCCGTGGTGTCACAGCTCGTAACCTCCAACTCCTGGGCTTAGGTGATTCTCTTACCTCAGCCTCCCGAGTAGCTGGGACTACAGGCGCCCACCACAACGCCCGGCTATTTTTTCTGTTTTGCAGTTCGGCCGAGGCCGGGTTTGAACCCGCCACCTTCGGCATATGGGGCCGGCGCCCTACTCACTGAGCCACAGGCGCTGCCCCAGAAAAAAAAATTTTTTGAGACAGAGTCTCACTCTGTTGGCCCAGGCTAGAGTGCTGCAGCATCAGAGCTCACAGCAACCTCAAACTTCTGGGCTCAAATGGTCCTCGTGCCTCAGCCTCCCAGTAGCTGGGTCTACAAGCTTCCGCCACAATGCCTGGCTAGTTTTTCTATTTTAGTAGAGACAAGGTCTTACCCTTGCTCAGGCTGTTCTAGAACTTCTGAGTTCAAGCAATTCTTTACCTTCCAGAGTGCTAGGATTACAGGCATGAGCCAGCTCACCTGCCCTTGTTCAGAAACGTTGAAGTATTAAGGTCAAACATACCTCTTGAGGATAAATTCAGCCTGCTAGACCTGGGCTAACAAGCTATACCAGACAATGGACCCTCGGCTTCGTTATTAAGCCTCACACAGTCCATGAGACCTGTTCTCTTCTTAGCCTCGTTTTACAGGCCAGGACATCGAATCTCCCAAGAACAGGCCCAGAACCTCTGACTCAAAGCTGGCTGGGTCTGATTCCACAGCCTTGATTATGCACCATTTCCTAGGCCCCTCCTTGTGGCAAGACTGTGGCGAGGCCCACCCCAGAGTCCCAGGCGCAGGGAGTTGGAGGGGGAGGTAGACAGGTGCTCTGTGAAGCCGGGCTCATCTCCCAGCCAGCAGCAGCCAGGGCGAGGACCCCTTTGTGTGAGCTCAGCATCTGGTTGTCAAATGCAGGCGGGCCCTGAGCCATCATCTGGCAGCTGATAAAACGTGGGCACTTTCAACACTGCTGATGCAGCTGGCGGGGCAGGTGCGAGAGGAGCTTCAAGGCAGAGGTGCATCAAGGCAGGTTCAGGCTGGGAGGGGTCCTTGCTGTCCCCTTTCCGCCCTGTCTCACCTCCCTTCGTCTGTCTGTCCTTGAGCAGGTGTCTGTGTCTCCTGACGTCTCTTTTCTTCGCTCCCTCTTTTCTCCTGTCTCTTCCATCTGCCCGCTCTGCCTTCCTCCCTCAGCTCCTTTCCTTGCCCTCTCTCTGTCTTTCCTCACCTCCACTGCTTTCACCACGTCTCCTTTTCAAGCCCTCCTGGTCCCTTCCTTTCCCTGTCCCCCTGGTTTTTCTCTCTTTTTCCTTTTTCCTCTTTGCCTCCTCTCTCCCTCCCTCAGAATAACATGCAAAAACCTTTTAGTCCTGACTTCTTTCCAACATTCTTATACAAAGAACAAATAAAGAGAATGTCACCAACAAGCACCAACCACTTTGTTCCAATAGACCCTTTTCTCTTAGGAGCGGGATAAGCAAATTTCTAAAATAGCCTCTCTCACTCTCTCTCTTTCTCTGACATATTCATGACTTGGCATCCCATGACAAGTTAAGTATTTTTCCAAACACAGCTAAACTGGTGTATAGAAGGCTGACGAATCCAGCTAAAAGAAGCTTTCATCTGCAAGTCACTAAAATGTTCTGTTGTTTATTCCTCACCCCAGTCCTCTCTCTCTCTCTGTCACACACACACACACACACACACACACACACACACACACACACTCATGCACATTGCCTTATTGCCATTCCTTTGAAGAAAAACAAATTCTAAGCCTCAACTCTCTGGCAAGGTTCTCCTACTGTGTCCTGAGGAAAAGCGCACTTGGCCTTCACTGAATGCCTTCTGCATCCCAAGTGACTTCTCCACCATGGACCACAGTCCTGCCAGGAAGTTGGGCATCCACTTGGATAGGTCAAGAGCCTGCTTCCCAGAGAGCCTAGGGCCACAAATGCATCTAGAGTGGAAGCCCAGAGCGCCAAAGCATGGCACGTGGCAGTCCGGTGGGTCCTGCGGGTAATTTCTGAGGCCTCCTTAGATGAGGGCTTGCCTTCCTGCACCCTGAAGTATTTTCTCACCTCTCACAGATAGTGGTGGCACCAGGAATTTTATTTAAAGCTCATTTATCTCCTACCCAGTTTTCATCTCATCCTTACACAATTCTGTGCCATCAGGCAGTTTCTATCCCCATTTGCAGACAGGTAAAGTGAGCCTTTTAATGAAAAGTAGAGTGACATTTCCAGGGGCTTTGGGTAGCTGGCAGAAGGGCTGGGGCTAGAACCCATGTCTCCTGTGCCTTCCTAATTTTGTGGGCATCAAGACTTCAGTGGGAGACTATAGGCTGGGGAGGTTTTCTGGAGTGACACTGGAGAACGTTTTTTAAAAGTCTAATCTTGTTTGGTCAGTTGCAGACAAATCATTCATTTAACTTTTAGTCTCAGTTTCCCGTCAAATGGAGATGATAATAGTTACAGGATTTAATACCAGAAAAGGAAAGAAGTTAGATTTTCAACAATTCTGAAAATTAAAAACAAAAAGAATAACAACAACAAAAAACCCAAACAAAGTCAGCAACCTTTCATAGACTTTCCCCCAATCCAGCAACCTTTCACAGACTCTGTAGGAGACATTACTGGTGCTCAGCAATGACATTCTTGCCTCTCCTGCCTGGTGCATAGGAAGCTGCAAGTCCAGTTCCTGGGCTGAGCAGAGTCAGGGGTCTAGCTTTGGCCTATATCTGCGAGCAGAGGTGACAAGTGTCACTTCTGGGCCAGTGCATTTACTGCTGGTGTGAGAAGCCCGTCTTTCTCTCTGTTCCTCTTTGGCATTGACCGAGAAGAGTTCATGTTCTAGATCAGGGGTCCTCAAACTACGGCCCGCCGGCCACATGCGTTGGTGTGAATTGTATTTGTTCCTGTTTTGTTTTTTACTTCAAAATAAGATATGTGCAGTGTGCATAGGAATTTGTTTGTAGTTTGTTTTTTTTAAATTATAGTCCAGCCTCCAATGGTCTGAGGGACAGTGAACTGGCGCCCTGTTTAAAAAGTTTGAGGATGCCTGTTCTAGATGACACATCTAGAAGATGGGGGAGCCTCCGTCAGCCAGATTGTTGAGCCATTGAATAGAGCGCAGTTGCTCTGTTCTCTGGGCTAGACCCAGAACAGGCTCTACTTAATGAAAAATACAAGTTTTTTTATGTAAGCTACTGAGATTTGGGGTTTTATGTTACTGCAGCATAACCTAACTGGTTAATAGTCATCATTTTGTGGGTATTTAAGTTAAAAAAGAGTCTCTCAAAATAATTCAGTCCATGCAGGAATGGCTCCCAGATTACCTGTGCAGATGAGGGACCCAGCAGTCTCCGCCTGCTCCTCTGCTGGAAAACCCTTCACTCCTCCCTTCTCTGGCCTTAGCGCATGGTCTTGCCTTCTCCTACAAAGCCCAGGGCAGCCTTTTCTGAGTCCCCTGTCTCCCACTCTCAGGAGAGAGACCACTGTGGAGTTTTCATGTCCTACACTAGGACCCCCCAGCTGCTCAGTGCACTCCCTGTCCCTGCTCAAGCCTCACCCCTCTCACCTGGCCTCCTTTCCTCAAGCCCTCCCCCCTCACCCCCATCCATTCTCCACACTGCCCTTTGATGTTTTGTTCAAAACACTAGGGTAGCTAGGTTAGTCCATGGCTCCCCTTTGCCCTCAGGATAAAGACCAAGCTCTACAACCTGCCTCTTATAGATGTGACATCTTCAAAATTCAGTTAAAATATTCTCTGTTTTTAGGCTTGGTGCCTGTGGCTTAACAGGCTAAGGCACCAGCCACGTACACCTGAGCTGGCAGGTTCGAATCCAGCCTGGGCCGCCAAACAACAAAGATGGCTGCAACCAAAAAAAAAAAAAAAAATGGCCAGGTGTTGTGGCGGGCGCCTGTAGTCCCAGCTACTTGGGAGGCAGAGGCAGGAGACTCACTTGAGCCCAGGAATTGGAGGTTGCTGTGAGCTGTGATGTCACTGCACTCCATCCAGGATGACAGCTTGAGGTTCTGTCTCAAAAAAAAAAAAAAATTCTCTGTTTTCTGACTATTTGCACATTGACATACAGTTTGGTAATTTCCTTGTTTACATGTTCATATCTCCCCTGGACTTTAAACAACTTTAAGGGCAAAATTAGTGTTGACTCTAGGATTTGTCCACTTCTTTAATAGG
>CAUYON010016234.1:0-19549 GCA_963573935.1 Arctocebus calabarensis | reverse complement strand
GGGAATACTGCTATGCTAACATATTAACCACAGTATAATCATTCATAGGAAAACAGTAATTAAGCAATGAATTAAATTAAATAACGAAGTTCAAACTATCATAAACTCATAGACCACAATGATTTTACAAAACAAGCAATTTCAGAAATCTTATAAACAATAAAAAAAGAAGAAACATTTCAATAACATTCTACTTGATCTGGATACACCTGATATTGAAATTGGAGAAAAATATTATTATAAAGGGAAATTACAAACATGTTTCACTTATAGATGAGGATGCACTATTCTAAACAACATATTGACAAGTTGAACTAAAAAATTAATATTTAAGTAATGTACTTTGGTCAAAATTGAGTCTAATTTATATGAAAGTTAAACAAATCTTTAAGAAACTCCAGTCTCCTGCTTTACTGATGAGTCGATTTCAAATTCCTGAATTTTCACAAAAATATTCACCACCTAATTCTAATTAACCAACTACCAAAAGTCATTTTTGGGCAAAAGAGGAATTCTGAACATAGACTGGTTATTAAATGAAAATAAAGAATTATTTTTACTTTGCTATTAGTAATAATGGCATTATACTATTCTTTCTGCTTTTAAATTTTCTTTCTTTTTTTTCTTTTTTTTTTTTCTTTGCGACAGAGTCTCACTATGTAGCCCTCGGTAAAGTTCTATGATGTCACAGCTCACAGCAACCACAAACTCTTGGGTTCAAGCCATTCTCTTGCCTCAGCCTCCCATGTAGCTGAGACTACAGGCTCCTGCCACAATGCCTGGCTATTTATTTTTTTTTTATTTCTTTAGCAGGCCCAGCCTGGGTTGAAACCCACAAGCCCCGGTGCATGTGGCCAGCGCCCTAACCACTGAGCTATGGGTGCTGAGCCAGAACTTTAAATTTTCATAATACAATAAGTAATAAAAGATAAAAAATTACATAACCCATTGTACATGACTCCTATTGTCCATAATCCTAAAAGATGTTTTCCCCTACTCTAAAGCTAGTCACATTCTTCTTCATTGCTCTCTTGTACCCTATATTGTGTGTAGGGTAACCATCACACAATATTGTGTGTAACTCTTAACCATCTTAGATCATCTAGTGAATTATAAATTTCAAGAAAACTTAAGTGTTTTACTTATCCTTGTAATCCCTACATTTTCTAATGCAATCTTTTATACACAGTAGTTTCTTTCTTTTTTTTTTTTTTTGTTTTGCAGTTTTTGGCCGGGGCTGGGTTTGAACCTGCTACCTCCAGCATATGGGGCTGGCATCCTACTCACTGAGCCACAGGTGCCGCCCACACAGTAGTTTCTATGATAAATGATTATGGCAATGAATGGAACAAAGCTGTAAAATAAATTACAACCAAATATCTGCAACAGAAAGGATTGTTTGATAACAAGAGAAGTAATGCATTTTATAACTCTATAGCATTTCTAACATGAGATCAAATTAAACAATTGGGAAAAAATTGCTAAAATTAAAAGCCACCATCAGCAAGAGTACTCCTGCCAAAAATTTTTAATCACTACATATTGAGATGAATAATAATAAAAAGGAGCATACAGAGTTTACGAATAGTGATTCTCAAAATTTTCCCGATGAAAAGGGAAATGACACAATTGCTAAGGGAGTAGAAATCCTATAGGGAAATGTTAATTGTATTATAATGTTTTAAGCCTGGAGAACAGAAAGATTTAATGGTAACGTTCAACATATGAAGTTTGGTTTGGTGGACAAAACTGTAATTTATCATAGAACTGTTTAAGTATGAACAAATCCAAACAATTCTTTTCTCTCTCCTGATGACTAACACTAAAATATCTTTTAAAATCTTTTAGAGGACAACTGCATATTTATTTTTCTTGCAATAGGTTATCTCTACCAACATAAGTTTTAGAGTATAAAAAAAAAAATTCTATCTGCCAAAAAAAAAAAAAATAGTACCTTTACTTCTCTTGCCAAATGCTTTCCTAGTTAAAGACATAATCTGCTTTAAATTGGCAGTGTGCAGTCTTCTGGATAAATCTTTCCCTCTACCACCCCGCAAGACAGGTGGCTCTGGCTTTGGTCTTCATTGCTCTGTGTCACCACACACCTGGACCCAATTGTTCAACCACAGGAGGAGCAGGTGGGATGAGGGTGGGCTGCCGTGCAGGAAATGAATGAGCTTAGCACAGTGGTTTGTTCCTGTACCAGGCACCCTCATTGAGTGGGTGGGCAGGGATGGGTGATGGGAGACTCATGAGGGAGCCAAATAGAAGGACAGATGATGCAAACACAGACTTTAAATTCTAACATAATTCCTGGCATTAAGTACGTACTGGCAGCCTGCTTACACAGTAGTTAAATGCTGGTTAACGCCAAGGCAGGTGCTCTGCACTGACTGGACAATTGTAAGCACTTGGATAAATATTAGTTGTTGATTTATTCTGTTTTAAGAGTGTCAGTTTCCAAGCCTTCAGGTAGATTCTACTAATTTACTCCATCTATCCTCCTATTTATTTATTTGTTCAGTTTTAAGAATACAGTAGAGGAAACAGCAGTCATTTTTAAAAGAAGATTGTAGTCACGTGATCTGGGAAGGTGTGTAAACATAAATAAACATGTTTGCTCTGATTAGCTCAAACTCTTAGGAGTGGACGCTATCAGGTAACAATCATGTCATTTACCTGTGCTATTTGATTATTATCACAGATCAAAGAGATCAGTGCTTAGTGTGTCTTATGTGAAAAAAAAAAATCACATGAAATCACCATATAAGGAAACATTGAGACAGGGATCTTCCCCTTCAAACTCTAAGGAATAATCTGTAGCAGTAATTTTGATATTTAGAAAAGAGTGAAGCTTGAGTTATTCATTTTAACAACAATGACCTCACACAGAATGATTTCTGTGAAGTGTATTAATGCAGGCATCTAGAAAACCATTTCAAAGGAAATCATACGGGTATAATGACCCTGTGTGAATTTTTGAGATCTGTGGGTTGTAAGTGACAGCACTTCAAATCAAAAATACTGAAAACAATGGGGCAATGAGTTTCATGAAACTAAAAAATCACAGAAGCTGGAGATGTTTTGTGTACACCTGAGTTCAAGTCCTCAAATAATAGCATGTGGAATCTGTTTCTCTAATTGCTGATTCAGTTTTCTTCTATACTTCTTTCCTTGTTAGATAGGCTATCTATACATTTTTATCCTGAAAGTCCTGGCTTATATCAACAAGATTCAAGAATAGTCAGAACGAATACATTTTATTATTAAATGCTCCAGTAACAATCTCAGGACAATGTCTGATGGCCTCTGATTGGGTCAAGTGACTAATCACATGAGCCAGGACAATGTGAGGCACCAAATAACCAAATATGGGTCACACATTCATCTTTAGAGAAGGGAATAAAATCATCACCCAAATCAGGTACAGTGAGAACACATGAGAGTTAGTTACCTGTGGGAAATTGGGGAGCCCTTACTAAAAGTGAGAATGGTCGCTGGACTGACTTCAACTATCAAAACCTCATTATTTAAATTACATTTTTAATCTTAAGAAAATTATGGATCTTCATGAGCTTTTAGGTGTTAAGCATTTATCTCAGATTTTAAAAACATCACATTAATTCATTCCAAACTTCCTAAGATATGCTCTCAAAATATGTTGTTTTTAATGTTATTAAATGTATGTTACAACATGCATTTAAAATCAACATCTCTATTTCAGAGCATGGAAAGAGCTTATATTAGTCTGAAGTATTAAGAAAAATAGAACCAATAGAATGGATAGAAGGATAGATAGATAGATAAATAGCTAGCTAGATAAAAACATAGTAATAAAAAACTAGGTTTTATAATTATGGAGGCTGAGAAATCCCCAAAACTCCAGTCAGCAAGCTAGAGACTCCGTAGAACCAATGAGAAAGTTTCAGTCAGTCTAATCTAAGGATGGGAGAAACTCAATGTCCCAGCTGAGAGCTAGGAGAGTTAGGTGGAGAAAAAAAGTCTTACTCAGTCTTTTATTCTATTCAGAACTTCAATGAGTTGTATAAGCTCTACCTACATGGGGAAGGGCAACCTGCTTTACTAAGCCTACAAATTCAAATGTTAGTGTCATCCAGAAAGATCCTCATAGACATAGCTAGATATAGTGTTTAACCAAATATCTGGGCACCCAAGGGCCCAGTCAAGTGAATACTTTAAATTCACTATCACAAAGCTTTAGGTTCTAGTCCTAGTTTTCCTACTAAAAGGATACATGATACTAGGGAAATAACTTATATTCTCATATTTGAATGATATAATTTTTCTGACCTCACCTATTTCATAGGATTGTTGGTTATCTTAATGAAAAAACAATATGGTTTTTGAACAGGAAACTACTATTAAAATATTGTTTTATAGCATGTCCTTACGAATTTTATTTCTGAAATATATTTTATTTAAATATGTATAAAGATTTTTTTCCAATTTATTATTTCTACCTCTTATGTACACATTAAAAACCTGAGTTTAGGGCAGTGCCTGTTGCTCAGTGAGTAGGGGGCTGGCCCCATATACCAACTGTGGCAGGTTCAAATCTGGCTCCAGCCATACAGCAACAAAAAATAGCCAGCATTGTAGCGGGTGCCTGTGGTCCCAGTTACTTGGGAGGCTGAGGCAAGAGACTTGCCTAAGCCGAAGGGCTGGAGGATGCTGTGAGCTGTGACGCCACAGCACTTTACCAAGGGTGAGAAAGGGTCTAATCCCCCTCCCCCCAAACCTAGGTATAACATCTAATGTTGTAATTCAGCCTCCTACACTTTTAAGAAAATTAAGATTTTTGGTGTTTTGGATATACTCCTAATAGAGGAATTGCAGGATTCAATGGCAGGTCAATTTTTAGATCCCTGAGTGTTCTCCAAACTTCTTTCCAAAAGAAATGTATTAGTTTGCATTCCCAAAATCACTTTGCAAAAAAGATATTTACAGGGCGGAGCCTGTGGCTCAAAGTAGTAGGGCGCCAGCCCCGTATGCTGGAGGTGGCAGGTTTAAACCCAGCCCTGGTGAAAAAAAAGAACAAAAAGATATTTACACCAGACTATTTATTCATTGCAGCTCAATTCGTAATAGCCAAGTCATAGAAAAAAACCAAGTAGCCATAGACCTATGACTGGATTAATAAATTGTTATATGTATACCACAGAATACTATGCAGACTTAAAAAAAGATGGAGCCTTTACCTCTTTTATGTTTACATGGAGGGACCAGGAAGGTATTCTCCTGAGTAAAGTATTTCAAGAATGGAGGAAAAAGTATCCAATGTATTCAGCACTTCTATGAAACTAACATATTTACTCACACTTTCTTATGAAAGATAGAACACAACGATAGCCCAGAATGAAGGAGAGAAATGGAGTGGGAAGGGAGGGGGGAAAGGTTAGATAGAGGGAGGGTAAAAGGAAGGACCACACCTATGGAGCATATTGCAAGGGTATAAGTCAAATCTGTCAAGTGTAGAACATAAATGTCTTCACACAATAATCAAGTAAATGAGGGGAAAGCTATGTTGATTGCTTTGATGTAACCATGTCAGAGTGTATAAAAAAGTGAACACATTGTACCCCACATGTGCATAAGTGTATTCATGATCTATGTGTATATGACTTAATAAAAACATATTTGTACCCCAATAATATTTTAAAATAAAAAAGAAAATTGTTTGAACCATTAAAAAAAAAAGAAAAGAAAATTAAGATGTGACTTTCCTGTATTCCCCTCCCAGACACTTCCAATGGCTCTTTATTGCTTATTTTTTAGTCATCTATAAGTAATCTACAACTTCATTTTTTGAAATCTCTTGACATAAGCCAATCATTCTGTTGATAGCCAAATGGCTACTAAATGTCTGAACAAATTTTATGCAACAACTCTCATTCAGCAACCTTAGGAATAATATCCCTACACATATGGTGACCATTTAAATGTGGGAACATTAATTTGTTTACAGAAAAAACACAGCAAGTAGTGCTTGGAATAAGCAGGACTCAGAGAGTATAATCCCCAAAACAACTCTATTTTTATCTCTACTGTTATTAGAGAGATATGCAATGAAAGAATTTGCTTCCCCTGCTCATGGCTCAAAACTCAGACTTGCCTGATAATTTTTCTGGTCACTTTTAAGTATTATAAAGTCTTATAGACTCATTTCATCATAAGTATGTTCTCAGTTCTATAGCTGTATATGTAGATAGACCCATTAGACAATAAAACTTTGAAGATTTAAATTTAAAAATGTCCTTGCCTCCTGTGGAAATAGGACGTAGACTTCTCTTTCCTCTCCTTAAAGTTTCACCTTTCCTCTCCCATCATCTCCCTCTTGATTTCTAACCTTGGAAGATTAAAAGTGGAAAGATACAGAAAATAGAAAAGGGGAAGTTCTTACTGTAGGGTAAAGTCATAAGATGGCTTTGTCATCTTAGGAATTACCAAATACTCAGAGGTGGTTCTTTCTCACATTAGTGAGGCTTTTGTGGGAATATCTGAGAATATTTGATGGTCCCTCCCTGGATAAGGAGCAATCATTTTTCTTCTGGAAAAATACTCCTGGTTTCCTTGTGATCTACTTCATGCAGATTATTTTGTTTACATCTCATTGCCTTTTCTCTTGGACAATTGAAAAGGTTTAAATCTGGTTCCAAACTGACTCTACCACATAAAAATTATTGAATATTTTCACCTAACAATCATTAGTGGACTCTTAGGTTTGGGCTCCAGTATTAGTGAAGAAACTACCTCTTTTTTGTTTTGTAAGAGCAGCATTTTAGATTTCCCTGTGCCCTACAATTACTTAAGTGCTGGAGACTTGTATCAACATTTATGATTAATTGCACTGAAGACCTTCCCACTGCACTTGAGGTGAGAATGAGGATCCCTCCTTCATTGTATATTGGTGAAAAACCAGTTTGGGACTGGTAGAAGTCTCAAAAACAAAAATGAACACAAAAACAAAAGAACAAAAACAAAAATCCTCTTCATAAATCCCCTCTACTCTCCACATACCAAATTTTGTACCTCGGAAGAGGATACAAAAGTGTTGACAGTCACACTTCGTTCAAACATGGGTGACTAGAACCTTCGTTGGAATACAGAATTACATTTTTGATTATTGCTATGTTGGTTGACATTTCCAGATTGAACATTCTGATTCACTTCCCCTATTTAATTCACACTCACTTCATCTCTCAGAAATTTGGTTGTGTGCTATTGCAACTGTATAAAATCTCATGGAATAATTACTTTTTTTTTTTTTTTTTTTTTGAGAAAGAGTCTCAAGCTGTTGCCCTGGATAAAGTGCCATGGTGTCATAGCTCACAGAAACCTGAAACTCCTGGGCTCCCGTGATCCTTTTGCCTCAGCTTATCTATTTTTAGTAGAAACGGGGATCTTCCTCTTGCTCAGGCTGGTCTCCAACTTGGGCTCAAGCAATCCACCCACCTCAGCCTTCAAGAGTGCTAGGATTACAGGCATGAGCCACCATGCCCTGAATCTTTCTAACATCTTCAATATCTACAGAATTTTGTACCAGCAAAACTGATCAGGAACTCCAATGACTTTGTTCTTGTGCACTTTTCTTTGAATGTTCTTATAGATTAATACAATTATCATTGTTTATATCTTCACTGGCAAAGGGCATGAAATAAATGATGACAACTGTTTATAATTCAGTCCACAGTTTTTTTTTTAATATCAGATTAATCTGAGGGTACAAATAATTAAGTTACGCTAGTTGCATTTGTTAGGTAACGTTCAAGTTGCAGTTGAACCCTTTGTCCAGGGGGTGTGCTGGTGTTGTATGTGTTTACATTGTGCTATTAGGTGAGAGATTACCAAGGCCCCTCCTCCTTCCTTCTCCCATCTTCTATCCCCTCTCCCCACTTGAATTTAATTCTCTCTTGTGGGTGTGTAGTTGTTTATCCATTGGTTTCCTATTAGTAATGCGTACATTGGATGCTTGCTTTTCCATTCTTGTCATACTTTACTAAGAGAGTTCACTGTTTTTTTCTAAAATTGAGTGACATGAAAAATTTCTCTGTATTAATTAGAAATTCGGTCTACAAATTCTCAAACTGAGAACTTTCTTTTAGTAGTAATTTTAAGAGCAAATGAAAATAAATAAAGCATCTTATATTCCTTCAATTATTTCTTAAATCCTGCAGGAGAGCCTTAAGCAACAAATGGACAACTTGGTGAGCAAGAAATAGCCATAATTATAAACCAGAGGCACACCTCCTAAAATACCGCCCCACCAACCCCCAGACTGTGAGATAACTAAACCACGTCATCTTTGAAATTTCTTGCTTAACCCTAGTAATCTACACAGAAAATATCTGATAGAAAAGAAACTTTATTTTGGTTAAAATGGGTTATTGGCATGGAGAAAGATTAATGGTTTAGGTTGTAGATAATCTCACTTACATATACATCTCAGTATACATGTTTACATTTATATAAAAACTGAATAAATAATAGTTAAAATATCAAGAAAAATAGGAACATAGATATGCTTAAATAACCACTGGAAACTTCAGCCCTACAATTCTTTGTGTCGCTGCACAATAAATATCAAACTCTCTGTAGATGAAGAAAACATTGAAAGACCCCATTCTGGAGCTCATAAACTTGGGTGAAATAAATGAAAAGGCAAGGTTGTCTGCCATGTATCTTTCATAGGTTGACAGCATTGCATTTAGGTAACCTGTTATGTCTGTGGTATAATCTTTACATTATTTTAACCTCAACTGCAGGAAAGATTGAAGGCATTTGCCTAAAGGCTTAATTCATAGGGTGTGTCCTAAGCATTAGCAAAAGCAAAGCCCATTGCTGGTAGGAGCAAGTAGTACAATGAGATTGCTATTTAATAAGCCAAATTTATAATTAAATGCAGGAATTGCAAGTGCTAGAACTAAAACTGCTTTCTGAGAGCCATCACATATCTAATAATGTTTTCCCTTAGCACTGGCTAATAAAAAGGTTCTTTTAAAATATAGTGCTATTCCATTTATGGGTTTTATGCAGAGTTAGACTGATCACATTAATAATCAAAATCATTTGGAAAGAAAAGATGTTTGTTAAGCCAGTCTCAGCATGTGATTTATTTATTTTCACACAGGGACTTTAGCTGGCTATGAAAAAGACTGCGCAGTTTTCTTCTGCCTGCCAAGAAGCACACATTTTAGAAATAGTGACGTAATAATCAGTCAGAATTGTATTTGACTTCAAGTGACAGAATGCCCCCCTACAACTGGCTTGAGCAAAAATAGAGTTGACTGGCTCAAAGAATTGTAGTGTTCTGAGGGTGGGGTGGCTTTAGGTAAGTCTGTACCCAGGGAATCAAATACAACCATCTGGACCCGCTCTCTTTTCAGCCTTCTCCCTTCCCTTCTCACCGCTAGCTTTATTCATAGACATGCTCTCTTGTGTCAAGGTAGTCCCCAGGAACTCCTTATAATTCTAGTTCAGTTGAAAAACAGTATACTTTTCTTCTAACAGTTGCAAAGCTTTGTTTGTTTGTTTTGAGACAGAGTCTCACTTTTTTGCCCTTGGTAGAGTACCATGGCATCACAGCAACCTCCCAAATTCTTGGGCTTAAGCAATTCTCTTGCCTCAGCCTCCTAAGTAGCTAAAACTACAGGCGCCTGCCACAATGCCCAGCTATTTTTTAGAGATGGGGTCTCGCTCTGAATCAGGCTGGTCTCGAACTCATGAGCTCAGGCAATCCACCCGCCTCGGCCTCCCAGAGGGCTAGGATTACAGGCATGAACCACTGAGCCTGGCTGCAAAGCTTTGATATTCTGATCCACTGGCTCTGACTGGGCCTTTTATGCAATCTGGACCCAGACTTGGTAACTAGAGAAATATAGGGCCTTTACCAAGTCTAAGTAATACAACTGTGCCA
The DNA here is from genome assembly GCA_963573935.1 of Arctocebus calabarensis. Taxonomy (NCBI): domain Eukaryota; kingdom Metazoa; phylum Chordata; class Mammalia; order Primates; family Lorisidae; genus Arctocebus; species Arctocebus calabarensis. The sequence goes on along the minus strand of CAUYON010016234.1, from coordinate 9,615 downwards.
GAAGCTAAAGGTAGTTTCAGTGTCACCCGAGCTACCAGAACTGAGAGTTTGAGTGAGAAAATTCTTTAGATAAAATTTGAGGTGCAGGCAGAAGAGGATATGTACAAGGTTGGAAATGTATCAAGTGTCTATTATAGATTTTAATTCCCACTGGACAATCTCAGAAGAGGACAGTGAAATGAAGGGAGGTTCTCTTATGGGGACACCTACTAAAATGACATTCCCTGGAAATGGTTCCTTGTAGTATTAAGTCATGTAGGGAATATAGCTGTGATAGCTGAACACCCAAATAAGAAGTGGACAGCCCCTGGCCCTAGCCCAGATACAGATATAATCTTAGTAAAGACTCTATCAAATATAACTCTTGCCATTAGCCAATGTCTTCCCATGTCTTGCTATATTTCTAATTAAAGACAGCATTAAAAACTTACCTATGTGGAGAACTTAATAATTGAAGGGTGTTTTTCCTTTTATTATTTCATCATCTGAAAAATTCCCCAGTTGCTTTCCATTTCATTATCTAAACTAAATTTGCTTTGAATAAATTTCAATGCGATTCAAAGAGTCAAACAGAATGGCTTCTAGAATGTTTTAGTTTGAGATTTATTCTATCTCAACACTATAATCTTTGTTTTTCTGATTCAGATACAATTTTATTAAACCTGACCAACCTCTTCCTAAATTTAGATTTTTTATAACCAAGGACAGAGGTTTATATTTAAGTCTATTTACTATTCTGAGCTGTGTTTTTTAATTTTTTTTTATTTTTGGTCTGATTTGGCTCATTTTTCTTGGCACATTGTATTGGAGTATAATGTTTTGACCTTAATTTGAGTTCTAATTTGTCATGAATTAAACCGCACTCCCCATCTCTCGACACGCTCCGTATTACGTGACTTGGAGTTAAAGTAAAGCTTCAATTATTTCTGCATCCTATGTCAGAGTCCTCTCTACCTGAGAGCTTCTTAAACAAAGAATCCTCTCATGTCCAAACGCAGACTAGGGTGGCACATAAACTAGAATTCTTGGAGCCAGGATTTATGATTCAGTTCTAAGTTAAGAATGGTTAGAGTGAATTGGGAAAAGATACAAGAAGACAGTCCTTTAAATTCTTGACATCTGGGTACAGTGTGGGGGAAGAAAGGGAACAAAGATTAAATTCAGGTAAGAAGAAAAGAAGATAAAGGGTACTTGTATTTGGTACTTGTAAGGGTATATTTGCTTGTCCTGTGAGTCCTCTTTGTCAAATTGCCAAAGATAATAAGAGGAGTGATAAATCCACTATTTAACCCTGTCTACTGCACGGCTTGAGGCTCTACTCCTACCACTCCTCAGAAACAAATTTCCCTGGGATTACCAATGTCCTAAAATTACCAAGTACAAGAACATATTCCTGTCTTTATGTTACTTGATATTCTATGGATTTTTTAAAATCTTGACACTTTTCTGTAGGTAATTCTATTCCCCGGGGGCTTTGATGACACCATTCACCTTAATGAAATTCTCCTATTTCTGTGATCTTTTGCTTTTAGTCTCTCATCATTCAAGTCAGAAACTGAGAATCAGCCTCAGTGTATTCCTCATATCTGTCCTTTCCTCAACACATTCCATCTGATTTTAGCAACTTTATAAGACGTAATTTGCACACCATACTATTCACTCATTTAAAGTGTACAATGTAATGGTTTTTAGTATGTTTACAGAATTGTGTGACCATCATCACAAACAATTTGAGAACATTTCTATCATCCAACAAACCCATATTCATTAGAAGTCATTTTTCATTTCCCTCCCACTTTCCACACCAATATCTTAGCCACAGGCAACCGCTAAGCTATCAGTTTACATATTCTGGTTGTTGCATAAAAATGGAATCATAGATGTGGTGCGATTTTGTGACTGGCATAGCAATTTAATGTTCATCCACAATGTAGCGCGTATCAGTATTTCATTCATTTTAATTGTCAAATGATATTTTGCATAGATGTACCAGATTTCATTATTCCCTTCATGAACTGATGGGCATTTGAGGCATTCCCACTTCTTGGCTCCATGAATAATTGTGCTTTTGTTATTTATGTGTGAGTTTTTGTGTAAAGGCATGTTTTTATTTCTCTTGGGCATACACCTAAGAGAAGAATTTCTGGGTCATCTGATTTCTCTAAGGCTAACTTTTTGAGAAAATGCCAAATTGTTTTACCAAATGGTTATACCATTTTTATAAGTAATGCTCCAGTTTCTCCACATCATCACTAATACTTGCCATTTTTATCTTTTAAATTTTTGTAGTTATGGTCATATTAGTAGGTGTGAAGTTATATTTTGTGATCTTGGTTTGCATTTTCTCTGATGTTTAATGATGTAGATCCTCTTTGCTTTATAGCTATTTATATATTTTCCTTTGGAGAAATGTCTATTCAAATCCTTTGTCCATTTTAAGATTGGAATATTTTATTGTTGAATTATAAAATTTCTTTGAATATTTTGTATATAATTCCCTTATTAGCTATATGATCTACAAATATTTTCTTTCATTCCGTGAGTTGTCTTTTTTTATGATGGCTTTTGAAGGAAGAAAGTTTTTAATTTTGGATAATCCCACTTGATTTATTTATTTGTTTTTTGTCATTTGTACTTTTCATATTATAGCTAAGAAGTCATTTCCTAGCACAAGGAGATGAATAATTATTTCTGTTTTTCTCTGAATCTTTTATAATTTTAGCTCTTATATTTAGGTATATAATCCACCTTCAGTTAATTTTTTCTATGATGTAAGAAAGGGTTCAAGCTTTATTTTTCTTATATGTAGAAAATCAATAGACCCAGGATCATTTGTTAAAACAAACAAACAAACAAACATTGAAGTTTCTTGGCATCCTTCTCTGAACGTATTTTAAATACTGTACATCAAGTGTTTTTAACATCTCTTTTAGCCAGTTGTAGTCCATTCAGACTGCTATAACAGAATACCATAGCCTGGATGGCTTATAAACAACAGAAATTCATTTCTCATAGGTCTAAAGACTAGAAATCCAAGATCAAGGAACCAGCAGCTGATGTGTCTGGTGAGGGCCCACATTTGAATTCATAGACAGCAAACTTATTGCTGTAACCTCACATGACAGAAGGGGTATATAAGTACTCTGAGGTCTCTTTTATAAGGGAACTAATCCCATTCATGAGAGCTTCACCCACATGACCAAATTGCTTACCAAAAGCCCCACCTACTACTACCATCCCTTCAGGGTTAGGATTCAAAATAGGAATATTGGGGTAAAACTAACGTTCACTGTTTAGCATACCTACAATTCTTACAATTTTGTGACCTCTGCCTTACTGTATGTAGGACCTTATTATTTCTCACTGGGATTGGAGGATGTGTGTATGTGTGTACATGTGTGTGTTTGTATGTAAGTGTATATGCTGTATGCAGTGTGGGTGTTTGTGTTTGATCCTACCCATATATGTCCCCTTGTTTTCTGTGTGGTACCTAAAATTCCTTTTTCAGGAAAAGAACTACTTTTCAATGGAGATTGGAATGTTTTAAAGGAATATAATCTGAAGAGCAATTCCTTACTCCCTCACAACATATGAGACAGAATTCTTAGAAACCACCTTTTGCTTTGTTCTTTAAGAAGCAAGTAATGATAGGAAGAGGACTCAGGAACAGAAATGGGGGAAGTTAACTCATTACAGGGAGAGAGAGAGAAGCTGAGACATGAAAATGAAATTATCCAAAACTATCCAAAGGAATAGTGAAGGTATAGAAAACATTTATTTCCTTGTATTTGGGCAAAAGTTCAAGCATCAGATAGTCATTTAAAAAGGAAATCAGTAAACAAATTTGTTAATAAAATCAGAAGAACCAATTGGGACTATTTAGGATGTATACATCTTTCTAGATGTATAGAAATTAACAGATTACGAATTCCAATTATACCTAAAGATATATTTCCTTCTCTTGCCAGAGATGTTCAACACATTCTAGTCTAGGCACTCTATGTTTGCTGTTACTTAATCTTCACAACCTTACAAGAAAGTTACAGGTGAGTGTCATAGAGGCATTAATTGATCATTAGATGCTGAGTAAAGTGCCCAAGTTCACAAAGCTAGTAAATATTTTGACTAAGATTTCAATCGAGGGTTTTCTTGCTTCTTTTTCCACATTGCTTTGTAGTTCAAGCGCACACCAAAGTATTATTTTATTAAGTAACTGTTGTAATCAGTGCAAAATAAGATATTGTTTGGAGGAGAAAAACCATGTGGGCTGAGATTATAAAAAACATGATCAGAAAGAGGTGGTCCTTAACCCTCAGCCAAAAATGAAGAAAGAAGGCAGAGATGTTTTACCATGAAGAACAGCAGGGCATAAGGAAACAGTGTAATAGATCCCTCAGTCTGGGCCTCGTAAGAGATTGCTTTCTTCCTTCATCTCTTCAGGACAAATGTTCTTGCCTGATTTAATGGAAATGGTATTTTCTCTGCAAATACCTTTGAGCCATACTGTGAGACGCAGAGATATTTTGTGCTGGAACCAGCTCTGTCAACATGCCTGAATAAGCAGAATTATTCCTTTAAGCTATCTGAAATGGAGCTGAGTTACCAATAAGCAAATCATAACACACAAGATTTGAAAAGACAAACATTTATTCCATCCAGCTAGTGCTTACATTAATCTGATTAATTAAAGCATGAATGAAAACTATTTACTTGTGCATGTTGTGAAAGGGTAGCATTAAATTAGCTCTCACCCTGGGAGACACTGCGATTGTTGGCTGTACCTCTGCTTTTAGCCTCATTGCCTTCTCGTTTTTCCCACTAGCTGAAGATGGGCCAGTGGAGAGGGTTTTGCTTGTTGTGTGGGTGACCAGACGCAAACAAAAGCAGGGTTTTAATAAGGCAATTAATCAGGAAATTCATCATCAGACAAGTTCATATACATGCCCCCAGACCATTACCTAAAGAATGACATTTGGAAGGTCATACTTCACCTTTTGTGAGGACTTGAGAGGGATAGTTCCCACTTGAATTTATCTAATGAAGTTTCCTCTAAAAATTTTTATCAGTACTGATTTTATTTTCAATTTTCTATCTTTCTACTTACTAAGGAATTTGATAACTTATTAAATTTATCAGTGGAGATAAATTATTTTTATTAAATCAGGACTTTAAAAGAATGGTTCAAGCTTCTTTTAAAATATATAAAAATTTTAAGGATCTGACAAAAATTGCTCAGAAAGTTGCCTTTTGCTCAGAGTCTTATGCATTAGTTATGGCTTCGACCTTGCACTGTCCTTCTGAAATGACCACATATTAAGTGGGACTTAATATGTTCCTCCCCTTTCATAAATGGGTCTCGATTTTTTTCAAAAGACCACAAAGTCTTGATGGCTTTATAAAATTGAAATCAACTTAAAATAAAATTTACCTTGTAAATAATTGATTATGACACTGAGTGCTTTAAAACTGAAAATATTTGACTGTAGAAATTTCTTGGTAAGAAAAAGCAATAGGCAAGGTTATAAGTTTAAATACAACATCAAGTTCTACTAAATAAACATCAAGTTTATTTAAAATGTAGACAAGAGGGCAAGAGAGAGAAAGGAAAGATTATTTTGTAATTCAAAATATAGGTTATAGGCTTGGCGCCCATAGCACAGTGGTTACGGTGATGGCCACATACACCAACCCTGGAGGGTTCAAACCCAGCTTGGGCGGCTAAACAACAATGGCAACTGCAACCAAAAAATAGCAGGGCATTGTGGCAGGTGTCTCTAGTCCCAGCTACTTGGGAGGGTGAGGCAAGAGAATCTCTTAAGTCCAAGAGTTGGAGGTTGCTGTGAGCTGTGATGCCACAGCACTGTACTGAGGGCAACATAGTGAGACTCTGTCTTGAAAAAAAAAAATATATATATATAGTCATAGCATTTTTTTCCAATTTAGTTGATATTTGACCAAGTGATAAATTTATAAAACATGTGCTCTCAAGGGGTGGACAACAACAACCAAAAAACATGTTTGTGATGGAAAGTTGTATATTAGTAACATATTTTTGTTATTTCTTCAGGTGAGAAGCCATTCTTGACCACCTTCCAACCTGGGGAGTTTTGCTAGTTCTGTCATCTGCCGTCCTTGCTGGTATCATGAACTATATCCCACGCAGGGGTAATCTTGGTTTCATCTTCCTTTGCATCTTTTAGAAGGTGAGCTTGAAGCAGAGGCTTTGCCTTCCCTATCTCTGTGCCTCCAGGAACTAGTACAGGGCCTCTAGTAAATGGTTGTCATACTGAATGCGTCTGCACAACGGTCTGTAATAAGCTCACAAATTTGAGATTGCCTTTACTTAAAAAGACAGAATGGGTTAGAAATGTTTGCGCCTCTCTGTTTAAGTCTAACACCTAGAGGTACAAACTGTTAAGGTGCAGGACAGCCCAGAAGCTAATTCTATGAAGAAAGCATTTCTCTGATCCTTTGCTTCTGCCCACAGTGTTAATGACATTTGGTTCAGCATCCACACTCTCAATTTCATTCCAGCTGGGACAGTTCTGATTAGCAGCCTGCTCTTTGCCTTCCCAGAGGCAGAGTGAAAGGAGTGGGTGGCTACTATGAAAGAATGAACTAAACAATAACATTAGATAGTGATGGCATCTTACTTCACTGCCAAGGGAGAAAAGACAAGCAAGCACAAGATTTCTCTCCAATTGCTAGCCAGTGCTGATAATTTCAAAATAACCCTGTAGTAGTTCATTATTTCAGAAATATCTTGGCGAACATTTTCTTATGTGACAGATCCTGACAGCGACCTTGTGAGTTTAGGTGAGGGAGGGAGCCATAATGCTGAACTCACACTAAGGAGGAAGGGGGTGAAGTCTTCATGGGGGCTGGGATTTATACGATTATTAGCTTGATATGCAGATCATGTTGGCAAAGAAAGAAGTTGTCAATAGGGTAGTGATGTGAAGAAGGAAGCAGAGGCATGAACGTATATGTTGTGATGAGGAGTATTCAGCAATACAGAAGCTGGTGGTGCATGCTGAAGGGGAGACGGAGGTAAATTTGCAAAGATAAAGCGAGCAGGAGTCATAACCTAAAAGGACATGCTTGTCAACACAGGGGCTTCGATTTTGTTCTCGGACAGTAGTGAGTTACTAATTTTTTTTTTTTTTTTTGAGACAGAGTCTCAAGCTGTTGCCCTGGAGTGCTGTGGCGTCACAGCTCACAGCAACCTCAAATTCTTTTGGCTTAAGTGATTCTCTTGCTTTAGCCTCCCAAGTAGCTGGGACTACAGGCACCCACCACAACAACCCAGCTATTTTTTGGATGTAGTTGTCATTGTTGTTTGGCAGGGCTGGATTCGAACCCGCCAGCTCCAGTGCATGTGGCTGGTGCCCTAGCCGCTTGAGTTACAGGTGCCGAGCTGAGTTACTGAATTGCTTTAAAGCAGATGATAGCTATGATTAGTTCTGGGCTTAGTAAAAATTATTCAGAAACCATAGTTGGTCATGATTAAAACAGAAGTATGCAATTTTTTTCAGCTTCAAAATATATGCTGTTCACACTTGAGATCTAAGTTCAAGAGAAAACAGATCCTACCTCATGTGAGGTGCAATTACCAACCTGCTATTTGTTATCTAACTCCCTTCCCCTCTCAAGAAATCCTCCCTGGATGAAAGTAAGGGGGGACTTGTGGTATGAGAGGGATAATCTCAGATACACTTTAAATCATGTGAAAAATTAGTCACTTACAACCGTAAGCCCATTATCATTGTTAAGAAATTAAATGGGATACTCTTTATGTTTCAAACACTGTGTCTGATCCAACAGAAATAATGGTAGAAGGAGAAAGGCAGAAGAAGAATAATTAGAGCACTAGATGAAGAATCAGGAGAGACCTGGACTTACTGGTGTGTGGCAGAAAACCTTTGCTTTGCTGCTGTAACCTCAACTGCCATTGAATTTGCCCCAAAAGCAAAACTCCTACTCTTATATTTTAAGCCTCCTGTGCTGGTACTCTGTTCTAAACTTATAAGGCTGGATGACTCCTAACTAACAAGTGTTATAAATACGGATTGTAGCCTAGGGATATTTTTTTTAAATGTGTGGGTAAAGAATTTTTCTTCTTTAAAAATTCAAAGGTGGAAAACATTTTATGCTTATTTCAAAACTTATACACAAATTCAGGTGCAGTGAGGACAAGTCTTCTACAGTTATTGTTAATTGTGTTGTTTTCCTTACTGGATATTAGTGGATGGAAACTGTTTTATTAGGTTCCACATCCCTAATTATATTCCACTTTGAAACTGAGAAGTGGAGGGTATGAGGTGGCGGTTACCTTCAGAGATCCTTTTATCCTTTCAGGGGCAGGTGAGGTAATGGGTCCCTGCTTTTATAACTAAAGAAACTCGATATGCTAATGGTTCTGATAGCATGTTGCATAGAAAGCTAACATTAGATAGGTCAGAAAATAAAAATTTAAAAAAAGAGTTCTGTACTCCAATAATTATGGCAAATTCTTCTTACAAGCTCTCTGATAAAGCATCATAATACACATCAGTACTTTAAATATCTTGAGAAATATTTCAGTAACAAAATGAAATGTGCTTAACATTTCATTGATGGCTCTATCCTTCCTCTTCTTCCCATGTGCCACAATGTGGACATGAATGTCCACCAACGCCAAACACGAGGTAGAGGACAATATGCAGGAGGGAGCAGGACAGCAGAACAGGTCCCAGGATTTTTGTCCCCTTTGAGCCAGGACACGTTTCAGTTTCCTTTGTTATGATGTCTTAGCTCATACATTGTTATACTCAACATTCTTAAGCTAATTTGACCATAGAACCTACCATAACCATTTTAATGGAAAATCTATTAACATCTTGAAAACTACACATCTAAGAAACGTAATTTAGGCAACACTGCCCACACCAAAGAATTCTTAAATTTTGATTTTTTGGCCAACAATGCAATCTCTGAAGTGTGACTTGCTCCATAATTTCCCTCACTATTCTCTGTCTCCCGCCTTGCATTTCAGTTAATTGCTGATCTAGGACCCAGATTCCATCTCTTTACTGGCTCTTCAGAAACCTTCACTGGTTCACTTGGAACTGGCCAGATTATAAGGCATGAAAGAGATTGTCTTTCCATTTGTTAACATCTTCAGCTGTTTCTTTTCTAAGAGTTTCATAGTTCTCTTTATAGAGATCTTTCACATCCTTTGTCAGGTAAACTTCCAAAAATTTCATCTTCTTTGGCACTGCTGTAAATGGAATAGAGTCCTTGACTGTTATTTCATCTTGGCTATTGTTGATATAGGTAAAGTCTACAGATTTTTGAGTGTTGATTTTGTAACCTGAGACACTGCTGTGTTCCTTGATCACTTCTAAGAGTTTGTTGTAGAATCCCTGGTATTTTTCAGATATACAATCCTCTCATCTGAAAAGAATGAAAGTTTGATCTCCTCTGACCATATAAGGATACCCTTGATTGCCTTTTATTCCCTAATTGCAATGGCTAAAACTTCAATTATAATGTTAAAGAGCAATGGAGACAACAGGCAACCTTGATCTAAGTGGGAAAGGTTTAAATTTAACTCCATTCAATATGATATTGGCT
>CAUYON010016232.1:0-10472 GCA_963573935.1 Arctocebus calabarensis | reverse complement strand
TGGAGCTTTAATAGGAATTGCATTAAAATTGTATATTGCTTTGGGTAGTATGGACATTTTAATAATGTTGATTCTTCCCAGCCATGAGCATGGTATATTTTTCCATTTGTTGACATTTTCAGCTGTTTCTTTTCTTAGAGTTTCATAGTTCTCTTTATAAAGATCTTTCAGATCCTTTGTAAGATAAATTCCCAAATTGGGAACACTTTCTTAACTGAGGTTTTATTCTAGTTAGTATGTGGTCACATTTCGCATTGTATTTTTCTTATGTTAATATTTAAAATTACTCATTCAATAATTTCTATTAGGACATAAACCACATAAGTATTTTCTTTGAATATAGGACCTAACATAATATCTGTTTCAGAGTTGAAATTGAACAAATATTTATTTCAGTGACAGTGATTAAAACGATGCATTTTTCTGTACACAATTTCCTTGCAAAGGCTTTTCTGAAAGAGTCCAGTAACATGTTGAGTATTTTTAAATGAAGACTATTTAAAGATATAATTCCTCAGCATGAAAAAAATGCAAACATAATAATGGCATTAATATGATGTAATGATTTATATTTATTTTTACATCATAATGCTAGGTTTTAGATTCAAAATAAAATAAAGATTAAAGAAGAATGCAGATACAAAAAACATGCATTTGTGGAATTAGAAAAATAGATAAACACTTTATAACCTTTATCATTGGGATAGTGGTTCTCAGACAAGGGCAAAGGGAAGGATTGCTCAGCCAGAGGACTTCTGACAATTTCTGGAGACATTTTTCCTTATTATAACTTTGGAGAAAAATGAATGCTACTAGTATCTAGAGAACTGAGACCAAGGATATTGTTTATAGTCTCCAACACACAGACGGCCTATTACAATAAAGAATTATCCCTTATGTTGATTATTAGGAGGTAAGCACTCCAATTTGTACAAATAATCAACACAATTATGGCATAAATGCCTTAATGGCATAAATGTATTCATGATCTATGTACAAATGACTTAATAAAAAATAATAAATAAAGTAAAATAAAATTCTGAAATTTCATATATAAATAACCACATAATTCCATCTGGTCATTTAGTAGGTAGCTATGTTTCCAGTGACAGAGGCACCTTGGAATAGACATAAAAGTGCTAAATAGATGAAATATTTTCATAAAAAAAAGAATTATCCGAGTGAAAATATGAGTAGTACTAAAGTCAAGCAAGGCTACAGTAAGTAATGAAGATAGCATTTTAAGAAAGACAAAGTAAAAATTTGAGATGCCCAGAGTATTCTGTGAATGGCAGGCTTTTTAATCAGATATTTTTAAGGACAAGATGGTGACACTTTTTCAGTGTGGTCCAGGTAAAGAACATGTGTCTTGAATCAAGGACATGGCTTACAGAGCCTGGAAAAGGCATTCCAATAATTGTAAAATTAAATAAATGCAAAAGTTAACGTGTATGTCTGTATTCCAAAAGGAAAACATGAAATAAATGTGAATGAAATGATTGAACTAGAACAGCTGACAAGGCAACTGAGTGAATGAGGCATCCTACATGATACGTATGACTCTTTTCATAGGACAGACACACACCAGCAAATGTGCTATCCAATCTCAAACCGTAAAATTAAAGCAAACTGTTGTCCCTAAATCGTTTGGGAGAAAGTCCTGTAAAGTCATAGAATTTCAGGACAATTTTCTCAATAGAGTAATTATAAAGGAAATGTTAATATGTAAAATGGTGGGTTAGTTTTCACTTTAAAAGCTTTTTAATGAAACTGGGTAGGACCAGATTAAACAAATGCCTGTGTAGGTGGACAGCTGACGTGAAACCCCCTGTTAGGTAAGAGAAGCACTGTTTCAGGACTGGGATGTTTCCCCACTCGCCCTAATGAATAATTCACATATAACTCCTTTCTGACAGCTAAGATGGCTTATCTAAGTCAAGATGAAATGATGAGTTAATGATAAGGTAGGGCTATGTGCGAACTAAGTTAAGCCAGAGTTTCATTATCAAAGCAAAGCAGAAATTTGAGGCAATTATGAAAAATTTCCAAATTTAGATATATGCATATTCATACTATAAAATGTGTTTATCAAATTATCACATGCAGAAGGTACCAAAAAAGTGTGCAAATTTTAAGAAAGGAAAATATGTATTAAAAAACACAGTAACAAATTTGTAATACTCAAGTCACATTTGACTCCTACAATTACAAAAGATGCTCATTTAACTTTTGTTATCAATATATATTAAGTATTAAAATTTTAATAGTTTTTTATTCTTAAAATGTGTATATATTTTATTAGCACCCGATGTATACATGTTATCTCTTTAGCTTTCAAGTTAATGCTTTGAATATTTGTTTTCTCAAATATAAAATATGGATATAAATATATTCTATGATTATCAGTAGGCTTTGATTAAAAGTTTATAGATATGTGATCCTTTCTAATGCTTTAGCTATTCAATGAGAGTTAAAACATTATTATATCATTTAGCAGAGCCTTGTCAAATACTTAAAATTAAAAACTACCACTTAAGTTTGCATGTTACATTCAAATGATCATCATGATTTTATAAGTTATAAACTATGTTCCCTAATTAATCATGAGGAAACTGTAAATACTTATTTTAAAGAACTGGAAATGAATAATTTTCCATGAGATACATAGAAGTAAATTGTCACACCCTGGAGAAGAACATCCCCTTGACTCTTTTATTTTCTTTTAAATATTTAGAAATACCTAAAGTCTGTTATATGTACACAGTCTACAATTAATCCTTGTAGACTAAAAAAAAAAAGAGATCATTATATTAATTTTATTTAAGAGGCATTCACCTGGGAAAGGGAATGATATTTTGAGGAAGAAGCCATAATCAAATATTTACAACACATTCTCTACATGTTGGCCATGTCTCAGTAAAATTCTGTAATGAATATTTTGTAAGTAAAGGTATATTTAGCTACAATTTCCCATTTTCCCCATGTATGGCAACCTTTGGGATATCCTGTATATTGTGGAAACTACCACAGGAAATTTTTCACCTTCTCATGAGATTTAGAAAAGTATATTATAGGATCTTTAGTGTTGTTTTTATATAATCTTTTCATTTTTATTTTCTTCTTCACTTGAACTTTGCTTGTTCTGATTGTCATACACCACCACGTTCCCACCACCACTGTTGCCGTTCACCTGTGTTACTTCCACTGAATCCTGCCCTTCTTCAAATAGACAGATACTTCTGCTGGGGCAGAAAAACCCACTAGTGCGAACCTTGATTCGATTCACCCACTAGTGTCTCACTTTCTTTAACAAAACTCTCTTCCTTGCTCCTGTCCACCAGCTACGCTTCTGCTTGCACTTAGTTCTATTAATGTTCTCCTTTGAACTTTGCAGTTCTGTGGCTCTGCTGTGCACTACAGTGAAGAAGAAGAAATATCTCTGCCTTTCCCCACAACTGTATTAATTTTGTTTTACGTCCTATTATGGAGTAACAGCAGAACTGCCAAATATCCAAAAATGGAGAAACTATATGTCCTTTATTTATTTAAAAATGAATCCTTGTAGCTCCAGTTGTTTCTCAAGCCATAGAAATGAGTTCGTGGGGACTTAAAAAACCAAGTGAAGCAGTATTAGGTGTCAGAGGGTCTTTCTAAAGCCATGGCACCCACTCTACACAGCAACATGTCACAACGCCTGCTTCCTGTATCTCAGCCAGGGCCTATCTGCTGATCTGTTCTTTCTTATGTCTTCAGAAATGAATCACACGAGCCTTCTAATTTGAGGAACATACTGTATTTGTTTTATGCAAATATTGCAGAAGCTGATATAAAGAAATACAACAGGGTGTTAATTTGACTCTAAAATTCCCAATATTCAGATGCCATCGGGCATGTTCAAGGTGGTATGGCCATAGAGAAATTTCCAATATTCAAATCCAAAAGCTATGCTAAACTTATCACACAGGTAAGTTTAGGTGACTGAGTCCCTTCCTTCTACCAGTTCTAGGCAGGAAGCAGAACCAGAAAAGAGCCTGCCTAAGCATATCCTAATATACACCCTCTGTCACTCCGCTAACATATTAGCAGTGGGAGGGATGATACAATTAGACATTAGGCATTTAGGCTTTTGAAATTTAACATGTCAGCATTAAGGATCTGGGGATTTAGGCAAGATCTCAAAGTAAATGGTCTTCATATTTTCAATGTCCTACTAAAACCTGTTGTGTCTTTTCGAAGAGGTGGGTGTGATTATTGATTCAGATTTATTAACTGACTTTTTTCCTTTAGAATATGTTTTATCCCAGTTTCTTTAGGCTGTTTTTATTTCCTACTTCAATCTCAGTCTCTGAGACATATTAAAGCTGGAATCTTCTTTGGACAGAATGCTCATTAAACTAAAGATGCATGTTTGTTCTAGTGCTATTGAAGTTTCTCTAATTTTGTAGTAGACAAGAAGAAAGAATAAAAGCTGGGAGTAAATTTGATGCAAGCTTTTCAAATTGACTAGAAGATGAGATTCTTCAGCATGACTTCTTATCTCTTTAGCAAATCACGTTAGGTAAGAGAAAGATCACAGAAGACCTGAAATGTCAATTCAATTGGGAAATGTGACAGAGAACTATAATTATGGCAAGATTAACTGTATTTTTAAATAGAAAAAAAGGAGCTGAAGTATATTATATACTTTTATTTTTCAAAATTGGTAGCAACCTAGAGAAACTTATGAATTTTTAAAATGACTTTAGTTGGCTCATTTCACATAAGGAAGTCAATGTTTATTAAATTATTAAGAAAAGACATAATATAACGACATGGGTCAAGTTCTATTGTGCAATGTCTTTACAATAAAACATTCACTGCAATAAATATATTTTCAAGGTACAACTTAATGAACTATAATACTTCTGGGAAGTCTTAAATAATAAAATAATATAACACTATAACATAGTGTTATATATAACACTACAACAAATACTTTTTAACAAACTGCTAAAATTATTGTATCTCTTTTTCATTCTATCCTTTATTAACCTTTGTTTAAATGTAAAAGTATCACGTGTGACACAGACCTTAAATGGAACCTTTCTACCTTTATGGAAAATTACACTAGTCAGGTTCCAGTGTTGTCCATTCACCCAGATCTTCTTTTCTCATAGTAATGTAATGACTTTATCTCCTCTCTAGTACCATACTTATAAAGTGTGCAGCTAAAGCACTTCATTAGAACAGAAGGATGTCAACCTGATCACTATATGTTTACCTGAGCATATCTCTGATGTTCTATAACCAGGCTTTGGAAACATCAAGTATAGAATTTGAGACATTAAGTTGTTAACAGCTAAGTTATCTGAGATCAAGAATTCTTACTTGGCATCCATAAATAACATTCAGATGGTATTATTTGACACTTAAGTGTACATTTGAAATTTTTAAGGAAAATAATTTATGGCTATTAAAGTAATCAGGTGACAGAAAAAAATATAAAAGTTTTCTCAGTTATTTCTGAATTGAGATATGGTTAATGTGTACTTAAATCAAATATTAGTTGAAGTATTGAGATTAATAATAAACTTGGGATATAAAAGATTGCAAGAAGTCTCAGGCTACATAACATTTACCCAAAATGCATTATGAACAGGAGATACAGTGCAGTGACCTCATGACTCCTGAGTAGAGGTTCTGATATCTCAGGTCCTCTACACTCAGGACCATGGTGGGCTGGACAGAGTAGCCCACATCTTGGATTTTGGGAGGCCGAGACGAGACGATTGCTTGAGACCAGGAGTCTGCAGCCAGCCTGAGCAAAAGCAAGAACCCATTTCTATAAAAATTAGAAAAATTATTCAGGCATGGTGGCATGTTCCTGTAGTCCCAACTACTCTACCCAGGAGGCTGAGGCAGGAAATTTTCTTGAGTCCAGGAGTTTGAGGTTGCAGTGAGCTGTGATGAGGACACTGCACTCTATCCAGGGCAACAGTGAGACACTGTCTCCAAAACAGTTACTAGATTTATCGCACAAGTATAACATTCACTTCACCACCAGTGAAAATCTGCATAGTTGAATTTCTACATGTGGACTACTATCTGCCTCAAACCTAATACCAATGATTAAGCTCTCTTTGCCAGTGGTTGACTGATGATCTAGTTTCAAAATCCCATCATGACATCTTTCTAGAACCACTCCAAAAACTATTCTAACAAGTTGTGTTACTCAGAATGCAGCCTCTGAAGTGGAGATTTTGGTAATATGAGATCAACACTTGCATGGGGAAGAAAGGAAAATAAGATTGGGCAGGTGGAGAGTTCTAATACATTGGGTTATACAAGCATCTGCCATCCCAGCAAGGAGTGACCTCAGAGATGTTGCAAATTAGGACACTGAGCTAGGATTGTATACTCTCAAAATAAGTAATTACTGGTTGAGGCTACCCATGGAAAGAGGGCATAACCCTAGGAAAGGTGGCTATTTGGGCTAAGGACAATTCCCAACAAACAGATGGATGAAGCTGCACTTGATAGCAATCCAGAAACTGGTGGAATAATTCCTTCATTTCTGCAGAGTACTATGAGGGTGCCTCCTGGTATATGATAAAGTAGTGCGATTAAATTGGATAGTTAGTAAAGTGGTCAAAGACCAAATGTCTAAAAGTTATGTTTACTGATACCTGGCTAACACAGACCTGAGGATTCTTTCTGTATCCCCATGATTAGAAAAGAGAAACTTTTAATATTTTTATTGGTGTTTGTGATATTACATGACTCGTCATTACTGATATTAACCTTGCTCACCTGGCTGAGGAGTGTTTATTAGGTTTATCCAGCTTAAAATAACTCTTCCCTCTTCCCTTTTCTGTAGTGTGCTCTTTGGAAGTCACTATGCACAGGCTACACTTAGAATTTGGGGACTGGGATGTCTACATCAGTAACTTATCATTGTTCTGCATAAGATCTTTGTCTCTTCTCTTGAGTCATTTATTTATTCAATCATTTCTTTATATCAGTATGGACTCATATATTTTATAGTTTGAGTTAAAATCCAAAACTACTTACATTGCTGCTCAAATTATTCTAGCTTTGAAACTCTTTCATGTTGGCCATTAGATAGGGGCCATTAGAAACTCTTTCATGTTGGCCCCTATCTTCCTCTGCATACTCCCTTCATCATGGCTTTCTTTCCTTTGAGCTCAACTTTATTTTATGTACTGCACAGTATTGCAGATTTCTCTTGTATATTTCTAGCCCCAATCCCGGAATCAGCCAGTTCTCCGAGGAGCTTTTTGTTAGAATGGTAGTAGAACCAAGATCTGTGTATTAGGTGTGCTCACTGCTACTAGGAAGTCATTTTTTCAGTCCCTTCCAGTTGACAGAACAAAGAAATATATGTGTATGAATATATGTGTGTATGCATCACGTGTGCACATACACTAATCCGTGTATGTTTACAAATTTTTCTACATTAAACTATCAGAGTGCATGTCATTGTATATGTATATATTACACATATGCATTATTTAAAAGTTAGTTTCTACTGATGTCTCTGATTATATTATTATTATTATCTTTTTTAGAGTAGAAGTTGTGTTCTGTTACTCAGACTGGAATACAGTGACATGATCATAGCTCCCTCCAACCTCAAACTCTGGAGCTCAACTAATCATCCCATCTGAGTTTCTTTAGAAGCTAGTACTACAGATATGTATCATCACAGGTGGCTACTTTTTGAAACATTTTTTGTAGAGACAGGTTATCACTATGTTGCCCAGTCTGACACTGAACTCCTGAGTGCAAATGATCCTTCTGCCTCAACCTATCAAAATGCTGTTTGATTACAAGCATGAACCACCAGCCTGATCAAGTCTCATTATAATCTATTACATTGATTCATAGACCATCCTACTCTGATTCCTTTGTCTATCTGTCAGATTTTACTAAAATACTTTGAAAACTGATTCCACAATACCATCATTTATGTAATTGTTCAATTTTAGTATAATGTACAGCAGTATCATAATTGCTAACTGGCACCCTTACAGAAACCTATTTCATTAACTGGAGTACAGCTTATGTATAATTCCTTACTTTTAAGACTTCATTTATTTTCAAGGATATTACACCAACAACTTTTCCCCCAAGTGTTTTGTACATTTGTAATACTAGTTAGATTGTTTCATCAAACTATGTACACCATTCCATGATTTCCATAAGCACTTAACTGATTTTTACAAAGTTTGCATGTAAGGATTAATTTTTGTGGTGTGAAGTACTATAAGTCTAGGACAAATGAGTATTGTTATGATTCCACAATTATGGTTTCACAGAAAAGTTGTATCACCCCCAAAATGCTCCTCTATGTTACTTCTTCAACCCTCATTTTCCTTTTCTGAATCTCTAGCAATAACTTATATTTTACTATTTCTATTGTTTGGCCTTTGTGCCAAAATGCCACATATTGTAATAGTTTATTATCTATACTATTCAGATTGGTTGATATTAAGCACTTTGCTTCGAATTATGCACTTAAAGCTCATCTGTATCTTTACAACATTCAGTAATGCTTTCTTTTTTTAATTTTTTTTAATTTTATTGTCTTTATTATTAAATCATAGCTGTGTACAATAGTGCAATCAAGGGGTGCAATGTGCTGGTTTCACATACAATCCTAACTATTTTCATCAAACAGATTAACATAGCTTTCCTGGCATTTTCTCAGTTATTATATGAAGACATTTGTATTCTGCATTTAGTAAGGTTCGCTTGTACCCTTCTAAGATGCACCGTAGGTGTGGCCCCATCAATTACCCTCCCCTTGCCCCTTTCCCCATATTCTTGTGTTATAGTTGGGTTATACCCTTCATACGACAGCTGTAAATTAGCTTCATAGTAGGGCTCAGTACATTGGATACTTTTTCTTCCATTCTTGAGATACTTTGCTAAGAAGAATATGTTCCAACTCCATCCATGTAAACATGAAAGAGGTAAAGTCTCCATCTTTCTTTAAGGCTGCGTAATATTCCATTGTGTACACATACCACAATTCATTAATCCATTCATAGATTGATGGGCACTTAGGTTTCTTCCATGACTTAGCAATTATGAATTGGGCTGCAATAAACATTCTGGTACAGATGTCTTTGTTGTAGTGTGATTTTTGATCTTCTGGGTAAAAACTTATAAAGGAATTATATGATCAAATGGCAGGTCAATTTTTAGATATCTAAGTATTCTCCAAACATCCTTCCAAAAGGAACGTATTAGCGTGCATTCCCACCAGCAGTGTAGAAGTGTGTCCTTTTCTCCACATCCACACCAACATCTGTGGTTTTGGGATTTTGTTATGTGGGCTAATCTTACTGGAGTTAGGTGCTATCTCAAGTAGTTTTGATCTGTACTTCTCTGATGATTAAGGATGGTGAGCATTTTTTCATGTGACTGTGGGCTGTGTGCCTGTCTTCTTTAGAGAAATCTCTCTTCAAGTCTTTTGCCCATCCTGAGATGGGATCACTTGTTCTATTCTTGCTAATACGTTTGAGTTCTCTGTGGATTCTGGTTATTAAACCTTTGTCGGAGGCATAACCTACAAATATTTTCTCACATTCTGAGGGCTGTCTGCTTGCTAAACTTACTATGTTCTTGGCTGTACAGAAGCTTTTTAGTTTGATCAGGTCCCAGTGTTGTATTTTTGATGCTGCTTCAATTGCCCAGTGATTCTTCCTCATAAAATATTCACCCAAGCTGATTTCCTTCAAGAGTTTTCCCTGCACTTTCTTCTAGAATTTTTATAGTTTCATGTCTTAAGTTTAAGTCTTTAATCCAGTGAGAGTCTTTTTTAGTTAATGGCGAGAGGTGTGGGTTCAGTTTCAGCCTTTTACAGGTCGCTAGCCAGTTCACCCAGCACGATTTGTTAAATAGAGAGTCTTTTCCCCACTAAATGTTTTTAATTGGCTTCTCAAAGATCTAGTAACGGTGAGTAGCTGGATTCATCTCTTGGTTCTCTATTCTGTTCCAAACATCTACCTTTCTGTTTTTGTGCCAATACCATGCTGTTTTGATCACTATCGATTTATAGTAGAGTCTCAGGTCTGGTAGCGTGATTCCTCCTGCTTTGTTTTTATTTCTGAATAATGTCTTGGCTATTTGAGTTTTTTTCTGATTCCCTATAAAATGAAGTATTATTTTTTCAAGATCTTTAAAATATGACAATGGGGCTTTAATAGGAATTACATAAAATTATATATTGCTTTGGGTAGTATAGACATTTTAACAATATTGATTCTTCCCAGCCATGAACATGGTATGTTTTTCCATTTGTTAACATTTTCAGCTGTTTCTTTTCTTAAAGTTTCATAGTTCTCTTTGTAAAGATCTTTCACATCCTTTGTTAGGTAAACTCCCAAATATTTGATCTTCTTTGGCACTACTGTGAAAGGAATAGAGTCCCTGACTGTTTTTTCAGCTTGACTATTGTTGATATA
>CAUYON010016231.1:0-17173 GCA_963573935.1 Arctocebus calabarensis | reverse complement strand
GCTCAATAGGCTAAGACGCCAGCCACGTACACCTGAGCTGGCGGGTTCGAATCCAGCCCGGGCCTGCCAAACAACAATGACGGCTGCAACCAAAAAATGGCCGGGCATTGTGGTGGGCGCCTATAGTCCCAGCTACTTGGGAGGCAGAGGCAGGAGACTCGCTCGAGCCTAGGAATTGGAGGTTGCTGTGAGCTGTGATGCTACAGCACTCTATCCAAGGTGACAGCTTGAGGCTCTGTCTCAAAAAAAATAAAAATAAAAATAAAATAAAAAGCCAAACGGAAGAATTCCAGACCAGCCTAAGCAAGAGTAAGACCCTTTCTCTACTAAAAATAGAAAAACTAGGCACAGCACCTGTAGCACAGTGGTTATGGCACTGGCCACATGCACGGATCCTGGCAGGTTCGAACCTGTTCCAGGCCCGCTAAACAATGACAACTGCAACCAAAAAGGCGGACGTTGTGGTGGGTGCCTGTAGTCCCAGCTACTTGGGAAACTGAGGCAAGAGAATCACTTAAGCCCAAGAGTTTGAGGTTGCTGTGAGCTGTGATGCCATGGCACTCTACCAAGGGCAACATAATAAGACTCTGTCTCAAAAAAATAAATAAAAATAGAAAAACTAGCCAGGCACAGTGGTGCACGCTACTCACTTAGGCCCAGCTACTCAGGAGGCAGAGGCAAGAGGATCACTTGAGCCCAAGTGTTTAAGATTACTGTGAGCTATGACACCATAGTTCTGTGGGGGCAACAAAGTGAGACTCTGTCTCAAAAAAGAGCGTGAATCTCATTCATGAGGGCCCTACCCTCATGACCTAATCACCTCTCAAAGCCTCCCCCCACCTTTTAATGCCTTGGGGGTGAGGACTTAAATATAAGAATTTGAAGAGGACACAAACATTCAGAGTTTAGTACTAGCCCAAAGCATGGCTCTAGAATAAAAGGGGGTCCAACAGCTAAGAAGTTTGGGAAATAGCAATCTACAAACCTCCATGTGCACTTGGTGACTGAGATTCATATTAGTATACTCAAGGTTCTAAAAGTTGCCATGGTGAAGAGACCTGCACACTGTTTAACCTAGCATTTTGCCTACTCCGTTTACCTTGGAACATGTTTCAGAATACCCTGCTCTGGGTCTATTCCAAACTGATAGAGCCCTAGCAAGTTTTGAAAGAAAGAAGAGGATTCAGGAACATAGTCCCTACATTTGAAGTAGATACCTTTTCCAGTATCTGCTTCCCAAAGTGTAAATCACTTGTTCTCTTAAGAGACAGAGTGCTGGGCCAGAGCCTAGCAGCCCAAACCCCCGCAGCACTGGTGCCAGGCCCTTAACTCAAGAATGTGAGGAAAGTGTTTAGGAAGATCAGTTGCATTTCAGCCTATGGGAGCACAGCGTTTCCTCATGACTGTTTGGTTTCAGGGTGAGCACAGTGCACTTGACATTGCAGTGAGCCACCAGGGACATTTCTACAGTAGAAATCAGAATCCCAGTCAGCCATGGTCAGAATATTCCCTGCAGTGTTTTCATTTTCCCATTTCTCTCCAAGGAGATTTAAATGATCACCATAGTTAGTCTCTTGCTTTAGATCAGGGTCTCTCCATCTTGGCACTGTTGACATTTTTGCCTGGGTAATTCTTTGTCATTGAGGTCTGTCCTTCCCATCTTAGGATAGGGGGTAGCATCTACCCCACTAGTTGTGACAACCAAAAATATCTCAGATATTGCTAAATGCTCCCAGTGGCCAACATTGAACTAGAGTATTGGATCAGAGGCAGGTGCCTGCACAGCATCATCCCCGGTCCCCCTTTCCAGCTTGCTTTTCCTCAACAGGGCTTTAGGGAACACCTTTGTCATATATGGAGGGATGTTAAGGAAAGCACCCAGTACATTGCTGTGTTTGCTGCGAGGACATTGTTGAGGGCAGCTTTCAGTGACTTCCCCATCAACATCTACCAGAGACATGTTCTATCTGTGCCTAGAGAGATCTGGGAAGCTTATAGCTTTTTCTGATGTCGATAAAAAGCTGGGCGGTGCCTGTGGCTCAGTGAGTAGGGCACTGGCCCCATATACTGTGGGTAGCAGTTTCAAACCTGGCCACGGCTAAAAACTGCTAAAAAAAAAAAAAAGGCAATAAGCTTCACAGACCTCTATCATTGTAGCTAACATTTACTGAGCACTTGCTTGTGCTAAGTACTTGATGTCCATTTCTCTTCTTTAATCATTGTGGCAACCCTTAAGAGGTAGGGGCTATTACCATTCCTTGTGTACAGATGGGAAATGGAAGCTCCAACAGGTACAAAAAGGGGCACAAATAGTAAGTGACAAAACCAGGATTCAAAACCCCAGTCTCTGAAGTCTGGATAAGGGCAATGAATTTTATCAATTTCAGTTTCCTGGTTATAATATTCTACTGTAGTTAAACACACTTTCCCCCTTGGGAGAAGGCAGGTGGAGGTCATATGAGATCTCTGTATTATTTTATTTCTTGCGACTGCATATCAGTGTACAAAAATTATCTCAAATTTTTAAAAAGTTTAAAAACAAAACAAGATAGGTTTGCCCTCGATGTAGAAGCTAACCTCTGAACCAGTTCTCTCCATAGGTCATATTTCCCTTTTAAAGTTTTCTGCTAGGAAGATCAGAGCAGAAAGTGTACCCTGTCTCCAACAAGTGTATAGGACTTCCTGGCCACATTTTTAGCTCTCTCTGTCCTTCTAGTCCTCATTTCTCTTTGCTCTATTTGAAATTATATTCATTTTGTTGTGCTGCGAATATCTTTAGAATTTCTTCATGGCTCAGTGCCTGTAGCTCAAGCGGCTAAGGCGCCAGCCATATACACCAGAGCTGGCAGGTTCAAATCCAGCCCAGGCCCACCAAACAACAATGACAACTATAGCCAAAAATAGCTGGGCATTGTGGTGGGCACCTATGTTCCTAGCTACTTGAGAGGCTGAGGCAAGAGCATCACTTAAGCCCAAGAGTTTGAGGTTGCTGTGAGCAGTGTTGCCATGGCATTCTACCCCGGGCAACAGCTTAAGACTGTCTCAAAAAAAAAAAAAAAAAAAATTTTCAGGCTCGGCACCTGTGGCTCAACGGCCTAAGGCGCCAGCCATGTACACCTGAGCTGGCGGGGTTCGAATCCAGCCCGGGCCCGCCAAACAACAATGACAATTGCAACAGCAACAAAATAGCCAGGCTTTGTGGCAGGCGCCTGTAGTCCCAGCTACTTGGGAGGCTGAGGAAGGAGAATTGCTTAAGCCCAAGAATTTAAGGTTGCTGTGAGCTGTGATGCCATGGCACTCTACCTAGGGCAACAGCTTAAGACTGTCTCAAGAAAAAAAAAATGTTACCCCGAATGCTATTCTAATTCAACCATCTCCTCTCCACTTAGTGTCATTACCATCTCAGAAGTAGTGAAGGAGCCAAGAAAAACTGAGGTACAGAAAGTCACCTCAGAGGATGATGGTGAGTAGTTATGCTGTTAATAATAGCTTTCATTTATTAAGCACCTACTGTGTGTCTGGAGCTGGGCCATACAGCTCTGTTACATTCTTATGCTGTGAGGCAGATATTGTAAAAACCTCCATTTACTGTCAAGAAACTGAAGCTGTAAGAAATGATGTCACTTGCCTGAGGGGACTTTATCTGACTCTGAGCAGGAGCTCTTTACTGCCACACTCCACAGCCTCACCTCTCTCAGTCCATCTGTCCCATACCAACTCATTTGCCACTTTGGAGGTTGCCTTAAGTAAGAGGCTTACCTTTTGACTTCCAGAAGCCTCTGAGGGCTGGCCGACCCGATTTGGGAGCTGGCATCCCCTTGAGCTCCCCATCTGCTGGCACTATCAGGCATCAAGCGTGCCTCTCGTCAGATGGCATCATTTCGTAGTTAGACAACTGTAATTCCCAAGTCTTTGTCTAT
The DNA here is from genome assembly GCA_963573935.1 of Arctocebus calabarensis. NCBI lineage: Eukaryota > Metazoa > Chordata > Mammalia > Primates > Lorisidae > Arctocebus > Arctocebus calabarensis. The sequence continues at coordinate 13,253 of CAUYON010016231.1, read as the reverse complement.
GAACTTGGAGCTCCTGGGAGGAGGAGTTGGCATCTGGCAGTGCTGACTCTACCCCTTTGAATCTTAGGTTTCCGCCTTTTCTTCACATCTGTCCCTGGAAGCCCTGAGAAGGAAGCTTCTCCCAAGCCCCGCAGAAAGCGACAGCCCTCCAGCTCCAGGTAAGAGCTCACACCCTCTCCTCACATCCCCTCCTCTTTGCTCTTTTGTCTCAGCTGGTCCCCTGGGACAGCAGTGTTGACTCCAAACAGGTCTGGGCCAAGAAAGGGGCCCTGTCAGGCAGCTGGTGTGGGCCCTGTCAGGAGAAGGGCTGTGGTAGTAGGAGGTGAAGAGGTTCTGATGAGGGTGGGTCTGGATGTTTATTGATTTGTGGGCACTGGTCTCAGGCCAGACACTCACTGTATCAGGGTACTTAAGGGATACCAGCTGCCAAAACAGGTCAGGCAGCCCTCAGCCTCCTGAGACATCCCTGTGAGGCCTGGGCTCTGTTTAGATCCCCATTTTATAGATGAAGATACTGAGAGTCAGAGAAGTGAAGGCACTTAATGAGGTCACAGAACTGGCAAGCAGAGACGCCAGGGTTGGAACCCAGGCTGGGCTTCCTCCAAAGCCTGAGCTCTCTTCCTGCCTCCCTTTGTAACCTCTTTTGAGAGGCAGCTCCAGGGTTCCATCCTGACCCTGGCTAACCAGACTGCCCTCCCCTTGCAGCAGCGAGGACAGTGACGAGGAGTGGCAACGGTGCCAGGAGGCAGCCGTGTCAGTATCTGACATCCTGCAGGAGTCAGCCATCCATAACCCTGTCAGGGTGGAGAAGGAGGCAAGGAAGAAAAGGAAGTTGAAAAAGAAACCCAAGAAGGGGACCAGTGTTGATTCCACTATAGCCACCTCCACCAGCACCACCACTGAGGCCATGATCCAGAAGCAGGAAAAGGAGCCAAGCAAGCTCAATGGAGACCAGGTATCACTGGGAACCAAAAAGAAGAAAAGAAAGAAAAAGGCAAAGAAGACCTGTGAGCCTTCTCAATTCCCACCTACAGAATGACCCCCGGCTATGGGCACAGGGCCCAGCGAGGACAAGGTGCCCACTGGGGATAAGACAATCTCAAATCCTTCCTTCTGCGCCAAGTTCAAAGACTTGGCTGGCAAGTCCAGACTCTGCCCACATGACCCCAATTATGAGGAGGGCTTGCCCAAGAGTCGGGGCAAAGATATGGCTATAGGGTGAGAAGCCTAAGCGAGGCCTGCCTCTCTGTGCTCCCACAAGGGCTGAAGCAGACCTGTTCTTTTGTACCAGAACATTCCATGGCCTCGGGAAGAAGGATCCTTCTAGTTATTCAAGACTAGTACCCACATGCTACAGCTCCTACCTCCCCAGAACTGTCTGAGGTGGACTGGTGAAGGGATGCCTTTCTCCTCTGCTTGCCACCTCAGCCTGATTTGAGAAACCTTCTGCAGAAAATAAGAGAAGGGGTCCCCAAGATGCCGTGGCTCAGAAAAACTTTTGTTTCTTCCCCTTAGCCCACATAGACTTGATAGAATTGCCTGAAAAAGGAGTCAGAGATTTCTCCCCTTGGTTTTCCAGAGTTTTCTTTCTCTACCTTTGTGAATTTATCGGGCATGATGATGTCTCTGAGCCAACCAGATTATTGAAAATAAATTGTCAAGGGACCCAAAACAAAATTTAGAGCGATTTGAGTGCTGCCTCCCTGTCAGTGCCAAACCTTAATGAAACATTTTAAATCAACATCTTCCTCCTGCCTCTGCCCCCGGGAAGTGTTCCTTCACTCCAATTTCAAGACTTCAGGAAATGTAACACAGCACTTTGAACTAGGTCCTATGAACAGGGGTATCCTGCAGAAAGGAATAGAAGAAGCGGAAGGTTCAGGTGAAATTCTGGCTTCATCCTTCATTGTCAGAGTATCAGAGCAAGAAAAGTAGAGACCACACTGGGAGGCTGAGGTGGGCAGATTGCTTGACCTCAGGAGTTCGAGACCAGCCTGAGCAAAAATAGAAAAATTAGCCAGGCATTGTGATGGCACCTCTAGTCCCACCTACTTGGGAAGCTGAGGCATGAGGATTGCTGGAGCCCAAGTGTTTGAGGTTGCTGTGAGCTACAATGTTGCCACAGCACTCTACCAAAGGCGACAGAGTGGGATTCTGTCTCAAAAAAGAAAAGAAAAGGAGAGACGAAGAGTGTGAAGGTGAGTGGGCTGGAGCCCAGCTTCCCTCCTCAGGCCCCAGGCTTGCCTCAGCCTCCCTCAGCCTTCCCAAGACCCATCTGGATGATCTGTGGACTATCAAGACGTTTCCAATACATTTCTCTTTGACTTTACTGAAAGTTAAATAAATGTACAGGTTCTCCTTTAGCTGGCTGCAAGCTGTAGGGGCACTGGTTCTCCCCAGGCCCTTTCTGCAGTGCCAGGGTACAGGCAGTCCCCTGAAGGCCAGGTTCCTTGCAGCAGGCCCGGGGATACGAGGTCATGGGTTCACACATCTTTTCTGTCCCCAGTGGTGCTCAGGCCCTCAAACTCCTAGGGGAACTACAACGGCCTGGACCCCAGCCCTCAGCCAGCCAGGCTCCCAGAGTTCCGAGCATCAGTCCTATCACATGGGTAACTCCTTTGCGCTGGGCTCACCTCTCTCTTCTCCCTCTATGCCCCTCCTAACCAAAACTAGGCAAGAGCTTGAAGAGGCTCACAGACCAGAGGAGCTGCCACCCCAGGACCTGGACTCAGCACAAGTCTCAAGGTTCCCGCTGGAGCCAGGACAACTCCCCAGTCCTGAGGCAACCTTTCCAGAGCAGGAAGCCAGGCTGGCATCAGAAGGCTGATGTTCCTGGGAACCAGTGTCTAAGAAAATCAAGTCTTGGGCCAGGGAGCAGGGGAATCTCTCAGTACCAGGGGGGCTGGGAGAGCCCTGTGTGCCTCCCTGGGGGCTTCCACTCCCCAGGGCTTGGGCATCAGAGCCCTGACCCTGGCACAGAGTAGCTACTCAGGAAAAGCCTGTGTGAGTAGGTAGTAGGGTCAGTGCAAATGGGTATGTGGGTCACCAGGTGGAAGGGATTGGGGCAGGGTGGAGTGGCCTGATAGGTACACAGGTCACAGAATATGAAGTGACAGGTCTCTTGGAGCTCAGCAAGTCACAACCAGCAGGGCCTGTGTCCTGAGAAGTGTGGCTGCCTCAGGGATTCCAGGGCTCTTCACAGGCCCAGGCTGGGAATGCCAGAGTCAAAGGATGCCCCTCTTCTGCTCCAAGTGACAAAGTGTCCCAAACAAGAGGAACAGTCCCTCCTTCCCACATCCTGCCAGGAACAGGCTCGGCTTGCCACCATTCCATGCCCCCTCTTGTGCCTCTGAAGCAGCTTCCTTTCCTGCTGTTCCAGAGCAGGGTGGGAATGAGGCACAGCTCTCCAAGGAGGGGCAGCAGGAATTTGGCAGGTTCCAGTGTCTCTAGGGATCACTCCCCAAGCAGGCAGCACTGCTGCAGGGCCCAGGTGTTGGGAGGAGGTTGCCATAGTTACTGGGAGGAAGAGGCCATCTGCGTGGAGATGAAGGTCTCGATGACACCGTGGTTGGAAGGCAGCAGGTGGCTATGGCCATTGCTGGAGTCAGAGCTCTGGTACAGCACCAGGCTGCTGGATGACACTGCAGAGGCAAACAAGGCTGCTGGCCAACCACCAGGTCCCCTGACCCAACCCCTCCCTGTTAGGACATGGGAGAGAAGGCCTTACCTCCTCAATCACAGCAGATAACAGGAACCCCAGAGTCAAACTTTACCCTCAGTTCTTCTCAAGGGGAGCTACCCAGAGAGTGGCAGCCTCACAACATTTTAGTGAGAACATGGGAGAAGTCCTGGTGAGATGGTGTAGTAGGTGGTTTTATAGATCAGCTTGACTAGGCTGAATTAAATACTAATCTAGGTGCCGCCATGTAGGTACACTGCAGACCTGGTCAGCACTCAGTTGGCTCTGAGTAAAACAGCTTACCCTGAGTAATGGGGGCAGACTTCCTCCAATAGATCCATCAAAGGCCTTAAGAGTAACAACAGACGTCTCCTAGGAATTTGACCTCAAGGCTGCAGAATTAACTTCTGCCTGAGTTTCCAGCCTGCCCTACTTACCTCAGACTTATCAGCCCCCACCTTCACAAGCCAATTTCCTTAAGGTAAACCTTAGTCTGTACAAATCCTATTGGTTCTGTGTGTTGGGAGAATCTAGATGAGTGGGGATGGTTTAAGAGAACGGGCTTTGAGGTCAACCCCAAGTTCCAGGCCAGTCCCTCACCTCCTTGATTGTCAACTTCCTCATCTGTAAAATAGGATGATAATGTACACACCTCAGGGTGAAGCGTGAAGCTGGGACATGGATTGCCCTCAGTAGTTGTCACTTCAGCCACCTGAGGTGCACAGACAGTGAGCAACTTGCCTAAAACCTCAGAGTTAGCCATGCGCCCCAGGCCTCCAAGCCCAGCAGCCTGACTCATAAGGGCCCTCTCCTGACCATGACAGCGTAGACTGCAAACTCGGGAGCCTACAGGGGTTGCCGGAACAAACGTGAGTTGCACCAAGGGGGATGTAGCAGGCTGTTATGTAGGATTATGCATCTTTCCAATTTTCCAAAAGAAGCCAGAAATCCAGATTTCTATGTGAAAGCTCCTGATTTTGAAATGTTGGTAACTAACTCAAAGAATGTTAGACTGAGCTGAGTCCCACCAAACATACCCCTGAGTCACTTGAACCTAAGAACTCCCTCTTTATCACCTCTGCCGCCTCTTCCTGTTACTTAATCTTATTCCTCCATTAAGTGAATGAGATGATCCTGTGAGGTAGACCCCGTTTCCCTGCAGTGGCCCACACTGCATGGCGCACTTCCTGGGCACACAGAACATGGCTGGGAGGCAGGGACAGCAAGGAAAAGGCCAGAGCCGCTCACCCGTGGGGCTGGTACTGAGCCGGTGGGTGGGCTGCAGGTGCTGGATGCCAGCAGGGTCCTGGCTGGGGATGTGGAGAGTGGTGGCCTGAGAGGCTGGCGTATGCAGCCCAGACTCACTGGAGGCCTCGGGGTCTGAGGTGAACACCTGAGGGAGCAGAGCAGTCTCCTGAGACCCCAGAGCTGGGAGGGAGCTCTGGGGCAGGATTGAAGGGGGGTTGCACAGGCCTGGGCCTTACCTGCTTGGTGGGTGTGAGGCTGGCCAGGGCACTCAGGTTGGTGGTGTCCGTGATGAGCATGGTCTGCGGAAGCAGGCCCGTGTGAGTGTACTGGGCCACTTCTGGCTTGTGGCTGTAGAGGGCTGGTGGGGCAGGGAGGAGACAGACGTGGCAGATGTGCTAGCCCAGGCCCCTCCCAAGAGGCCTCAGAGATGGGGAACCCAGGAGAAGTGGGGTGGGGCCTGCCAAATAGTTCCACAAGTAGTCATTAGAGATCCAGGGCTGATTTCTAAAACTGGGGGCTCAAAATAGGGTGGTAGACACTTTCCCCTACTGCAGGGACCTACTGAAGTGGGGCTGGGATTGATTGGGGGGGGCCTGGGGAGGCCGACAACTCTCTTGTCACCTGGAGATAACAGGTATGAAAGGAATGGAAAGCACAGGCAGGTGCAGCTCTCTACTCAGCATAGGTGTTACTCTAACCATGCGGTGCTATTGTAGTAAGCACAGACCTTAGCAGAAAGGCAGGTGGGCCCTGTCAAGATGTGAGGGGGCAGAGGGCAGAAACCTCTCCAAAATGTAACACAATGTTTCACGTACTGCGCCCCCCAACAAGAGGCACTAGCAAAACGTACATTAACTACCTGTATCCACAGTGACTCACATAAAAACAACACACACACAAATACATACACCTTCAACCACATATACACGGGTATGTACAGGTCCACAATCCCTTATCCCAATCCCAAATTCCGTAAAGGTCCAAGATCAAAAGATTTTTGTAAGGCTGGCAGTAGAGTTCATTTGATGGCAAAACCCAACCAGAACCTGAATGGATTATGTGAGTCTTTACCTTACCTCGTGGAATCCCATTACCATTTTGCTGCAGAAATAGTAATGCTTTGACCAGAGGGTACTGTCCCAAACCTTGCTGGGAGTGTTACATGCTGTTACTCTACCAAATTAACCTTTCTAAAATCTGAAGAACATTGGATTCTGAAATATGTATGGCCCTGAGAGTTTCAGAGAGAGGACGGTGACCTCTGCTCCCACACACAGGCACACACACGCACACACACATGAGCATACACACAACCAATAAACACCCAAGATACATACGTGAAAGGTCACCAGAGATCCGCTCACACAAGCACACGTGTGCATGCACACAGCTGCACCCATTCATATGGAAGCAGACTGTGGCCCACAGGCATCCTCCATCACTTACGCTTGTCCCAGACACACACTCAGACCACAACACCTGCCAACTACCTCTTTCCCCTGCGCCCTTCGACAGCCAACTTTCACCACCACCCCCCAGCATGGGGCACAGGATGCTCACCGTGGGGGCTCTGCAGCTGGGCCATGGTGGCCATAAAGGGGCTCTGGGCCACGTGGCTCTGCACGGGCGGCATGAGCGGCTGCTGGTAGGAAGGGTGCAGCTGCTGGGAGAACTGGACAGGCTGCAGCGTGGTCAGGCTGCTACCCATGCTGTTGATGACAGGCACACTCTGGGCCTGAGTGGAAGCCAGGCCTGGAGCAGGAAAGGCAGGAGTCAGCCCGGCCTCCTGCCACCTGCACCACCTCCTCCAGACACTCCTGGGATCCCACCCTTCACTCCAGTGCCCACAGGTTGGAAGAGGGCACAGGGCCATCAGGAAATAACCCTGCATTGGGTCCTGCCACTAACTTAAGTGGCCCTGGCAAGACTCCTCCTGTCTGAGCCTTTCTTTCCTTATCTGGTCTGGTGGAAGAGGTCACCAGGGAAGGGGTTCCCTGGAGCCATGGAATGCCAAAGCAGTGTACAGGCCCTGCCTAGGCATAGCTTTCTGCTCCCCTCTTCTAGCAGCTCCTGATCTATCCTATATGCTGAGCTTCTGCATACTCATCCCTGAGAATAAAGGCTTCCTGGGCTTATAAAACAACTTTTAAGGCTCGGCGCCCATAGCTTATTGGTTAAGGTGCCAGCCACATGCTGGGGCTGGTGAGTTCGAACCTGGCCCAGGCCTGCTAAACAACGACAACAACAACAAATAGCTGGGCGTTGTGCTGAGTGCCTGGAGTCCCAGCTACGTGGGAAGCTGAGGCAAGAGAATCACTTAAGCCCAAGAGTTTGAGGTTGCTGTGAGCTGTGACACTACAGCACTCTACCGAGGGTGACATAGTGAGACTCTGTCTAAAAAAAAAAAAAACTTTTAAATAAAACCCCAAACCTTGAAAAGATCAATCCCTTACCCTGCTCTACTGTGCCCATATCTTTCACCTTCTGAGATGCTATGTGATTTGTATATTATGTTTATTGTCTGCCTCCCCACGTGGGTCTCTGAGAGTCTGGTCTGTCTGGTTCATTCACACATCACTGAGGTAGTACAGTGCCTGGCCCAGTGTAAGCACTCAGTAAATAGATGTTGTGTGAATGAATGAATGAGTCCCAGTGGCAGCCCCTGGTTCTGCAGTATTCTCATGAGCCCCTAGGTGGGTGCCCCACCCGTCCCCATCACCTTACCAATGACCAGGGTGGAGGCGCCTGTGTTGGTGAACGTGGGACCCAGGGAGGCAGGCTCACCAGGCCCAATGGTCATGACCCCAGGGAGTGAGGCCATGATGAGGTTCTGGGGCTGCTGGTTGAGGCCTGGGGATGTCTGCTCCAAACTGTGCAGTGCTGTCAGGGTGCTCACCGGGGGCAGGGGGCCCCCAGTTGCTGAGACCTGGCAAGGAAAGCCAGGCTGAGTCAGGATGAGTCTTACAGTGCCTCCTTGAGAACTGCTTGAGAATCGCCCTGCCAAGAAAAGGTGGGGTTTCCCCACAGGCAGGGAACACTCACCAGCTTGGCTTCAGTGCTCAGCAGACTGTGGCTAGGCTCCAGGCCCGTGGGGGACACTTGGTGCAGGGCTGCAGACACTGTCACCAAGGGACTGCCGCTGCTTGAGGGCACTTCTGCTGCCTCACTGGCTGTAGGCTGTCCATAGCGCACACCTGGAGTGGGGAGCAGAGTCTAGCCTCAGCACCCTACTTCCCTGTCTTCACCTGCCTCCATAGCCCTCATCACTCCAAACTGGATCAGTTTCCTTAGGCCTATGGCCTCATCTTTCTTTATACTCAGGAAACTCTGCTTGAGCCACCCAGCTTGTGCCAAGCCCTGGGCTGATAGCTGCCAGTTAGTTCCTCAAAGGCCAGAGCTGGATCTTATTAACTCCATGCCCCCCACTGCCTAGTGCTGTGCCTGACATACAGTAGGTGCTCAATAAAAGCCAATTGAACTGAGCTGAATTGAGGCTAATGGAATTAAGTTCAAGTGAACTGAGTTAAATAGAACTGAATCTAGTTCAATTGAACTTGAAATTGATTGAGCTATTTTTTTTCCTTGAGACAGTCGCACTCTGTCACCCTGGGTAGAATGCAGTGGTGTCACCATAGCTCATGGCAACCTCTGACTCCTGGGCTCAAGTGATCTTCCTGCATCAAGTGAGCATCAAGTGAGCCTCCTGAGTAGCTGGGACGATAGGTGCACATTGTGATGGTCAGATGATTTTTTTACATTCTTTTTTTTTTTCAAAGATGAGGTCTCACTCTTGCTCAGGCAAGTCCTAAGCTCAAGCAGTCCTGCCACAGCATCCCAGAGTGCTAGGATCACAGGCATGAGGCACCACACTGGCTTAAGTCAAGTTAGGTGTATATAGACTGAGTTGGACTGAATTGAACCAAATGAAATTGCTTTTGATCGAACTGACCTGTATAAAATTAACTATATATTAGTTATAGTTATATTATATTTAGTTATATTTAGTTAGTTAAACTGAATTATATTTACTTAAACTGAATGTGTTGAATGGGAATTAGTTGGATTACTGTGCCAAAGTTAAATGAACTAAATTGGATTATAATGCATTGAACTAAACTGAATTGAACTGAAATGAATTGAATCGATATGATCTGAAATGAATAAATTGAAGGAACCTCAATCAAGTCAAGTTTGGTTAAGTGGAGTTATGGTGTATAGCAGATGGAATGGAGTGGAATTGAGCAAAATGAGTGGAGTTAAGTGGAGTGGTGTAGAGTGAAGTTGGAACGATGTGGAATAGTTTGAAGTGGATGGAATGGAGCAGAGTGAAGTAGAATGAATGGAGTAAATGGAGTAGTGTGAACAGAGTGTGATGCAATGATATGGAGTGGAGTAGATGGACTCAGATGGAATAAGAGGAGTCAAGTGGAGTGACTGGAGTAGAGTGGATTGAGTGGGGTGGATGGAGTAGCATGAGTGAAGAAGAGTCATGTGGAGTGGAGTGAATGAAGTGAGTGGAATGGAAATGGAGTAGAGTGAAGGGAGGAAGGGAGGGGATAGATAGAGGGGATGGAGAATGGAGTGAATGGAGACAGTGGCGTGGATGAAGGGAGTTGAGTGGATGGAGAGAGTAGAATGGAGAGTGGAATGGAGTGGATGAAGTGAGTGGAGCATATGGAGTGAGTGGAGTGGATGGAGCAGAGCAGTTGGGGTGAGTGGAGCACATGGAGTACAGCAGATGGAGTGGATAGAAGGGGTGGAATGGAAAGGAGAGGATGAGTGGATGGGAGTGGAATGGACGGAGTGGTGTCAATAGAGTAAGCAGAGTTACAGGAGTGAGGTGGATGGAGTGAAGTGGTGAGGAGTAGATTAGAGTGGGTAAAGCGAAACAAAACTTAAGTACTAAGATATCCGTTTCCAACCTTTGGGTCGCGACCCACAGGAACTGTGTTAAAGGGTCACAGCATTAGGAAGGTTGAGAACCACTGTTATGGCTCGGCACCTGTAGCTCAGAACTACACCAGAACTGGTGGGTTAGAATCCAGCCTAGGCCTGCCAAACAACGACAACTACAACCAAAAAATAACCAGGTGTTGTGGGGGGCTACAAGTCCCAGCTACTTGGGAGGCTGAGGCAAGAGAATTGCTTAAGCCCAGGAGCTGGAGGTTGCTGTGAGCTGTGATGCCATGGCACTTTACCCAGGGTAGAGCTTGAGGCTCTGTCTCAGAAAAAAAAAGAACCACTGTTAAGAGGTTTGAGTGATGCCGTCACTGGGGCAGGCCCCTCCCCCTGCCCACATGTCCCCTCTACCACATAGCACTCACCATGGACCTTACTGGGGGAAAGGGCAGATGGCGGCAGACCAGGGGAGCTGTGAGCAGGCAGCGCAGGTCCCGGCCCTGGGCCTGATGGAGGCCCACTGTACGTATCCATGGCCAGCTTATGCCGAAAGGCTTCTTCTTTGCGCCGGTTGGCAAACCAGTTGTAGACACGCACCTCCGTGACAAGGTTGGAGCCCAGACCCTGTGCCTGCGATGGTGACACCCCCCTCTGGATGCACTCTGCCCTGCAGAAATGGCCACCTGTGAACCTCTAGGCTAGGGTCAGAGGAACCCTCTGCTGGGCATGGAGAAAGAGTTCTGAGAAGTTGGGCTCCACCTGAGTGTTTGATGCTGACAGACCTGGGATCCAGTGCCAGTTCTGCTCTGTGACCTTGGGCAAGTGACTCAGCCTCTCTGACCTCAAGGCCTCCATTCATAAAGTGAGCAAAATAGCCATAGGGTTGTAGAGGGGATGAAACGAGGTGAGCAGCCACCAAAGGAGTTGCTTGGGTGGGTGGAAGTTGCTAGGAATGGAGTTAAGACTCATGACACTGACCAAGAGTTGAGTACTCACAACTCTCTGGGCCAGGCTCAGCCAGCAGCAAGAACTCTAAAGGACTGGGGGTTCTTCCCTCAGGATCCACTTGCCCACTCTTGCTCCAGCCCAGACCAAGTCAGCACTGGTACCTGCCACCCATCTTACCTGTTGCATTCCTCCACCAATGTCTCTCGCTCCTCCTTGCTGGGGTTCTTCTGCCTCTCATAGGCCTGGAACAGGATCTGCTGGGATGCTGGGCCCCACTTGAAACGGTTCCTCCGCCCCTTCTTGGTTGGCAGCTCATCACCTGTGGGCTCCTCAATCAGCCCACCTTGCCCTGCATGGGTGAACTCTGTAGGCACAGAGATCATGAGTGCGGCACTGGCCATTCCCACCTTCCCACATCAGTTCACCTGACCATGCCCGGTTTCTTTCTCATTCCCAGGGCGCTGAACCAGAGAAGCTCCACAATGACAAACACACAGCACATATGCCACCATGTTATTAACCTGTGTCCAAGGCAGACATGACTAATCAACCCCTGCATGCTTTTCTACTGAGCCAAGATGTAATCTCACAATCCTCAATACAAGACTCCAGGTAAGCATTAGCATTTGTTCATATTTTGACACATTTACTATCCTCATTTTACAGATGAGGAAACAGATTCTGGGAGTTTATGTATTTTTTCAGTCACGCAGTAGAACATAAACTTGAACCAGCTCGGCGCCTGTGGCTCAATGGGCTAAGGCGCCAGCCATGTACACCTGAGCTGGCAAATTCAAATCCAGCACCGGGCCGCCAAACGACAACGGCTGCAACCAAAAAAAAAAGCCGGGCGTTGTGGCAGGTGCCTGTAGTCCCAGCTACTTGGGAGGCAGAGGCAAGAGACTCGCTTAAGCCCAGGAATTGGAGGTTGCTGTGAGCTGTGATGCCATGGCACTCTATCCAGGGTGACAACTTGAGGCTCTGTCTCAAAAAAAAAAAAAACTTTCCTTAGCACAAACTTGAACCATATCTCCTGAGTAGATTCAGAACCATAATCACCTTTCCAGACTTGGAAATCAGGCTTAAAATGCAAGTGTTAGCCAGGAAGGAGTAGACTCAGCCAGTTCTCATGAGCTTGTTCCATTCATTGCAAAGCCAGCCTATCAGATCATTCCTGAGCAGGCCACCCAAGAAATGGAACAGACAAAATCCAGGACAGCACTTTATAAAGGAGAGGGAAGATTCTGAGTCTGGGTATAGCAGCAGGGCAGCCCTCCTACCATCTGAATGCCAAGAAGAAGAAGCAGGCACAAAATATAGAAAAATGAGCTGGGCGGGCAGCACCTATGGCTCAAGGAGTAGAGTGCCGGCCCCATAGACCAGAGGTGGCTGGTTCAAACCCAGCCCTGACCAAAAACGTCAACAAAAAAAAAAAAAAGAGAGAGAGAGAGAGACAAAAGAAAAATTAGCTGGGCATGATGATGCACACCTGTAGTCCCAGCTACTTTGAAGGCTGAGGCACAAGGATCCTAGGAGTTTGAAGTTGCAGTGAGCTATAATGACACCACTGCACTCTACCTAGGGCACAGTCTCAAGAAAAAAAAAATAAGAATAGACCCCCCAAATCTAGATATCTGGGCAAAACTGTCACAACCAAGGAGCCTAAGGCAACATAGTGACTAAATATAATATATCTAGACTAGATGGGACCTTGGGACAAGAAAAGGAAATTAAGGGAAACCTGAGAAAAATCCGAATAAAGTATGGACTTTACTTAATAAAAAATGTATCAATGTTAGTTTATTAATTGTAACAAACATACCACACTAATGTTAATCATTGGGAGGACTGGGTATGGTTTAAATGAGAATCTTCTGTACTATCTTCCTAATAGGTCTAGAAATCTAAATGTATTCTAAAATTATGACTTTTTTTAAATTGCCATATATGCAAATCAAGGAACCTTCCACCACTATGGATTTGATGTGGGGGAGGAGGGGAACATCTCTGAACATCTGGCAGGAAAACCACATGCACTAATACAGCTAATGTTTTAGCTTATCTAAACACCAGATACTTCAAAAAATTTCATCTTCAGGACAGTCCTCAAGGTAAATATTATTTTATTTACCTTGGCACCCATTACACAGAGGGTGCCAAAAAATGTATATACATTTTTTTAAAAAGTAAAATCTATATTAAAATTGTAATATTTGGCTCGGCGCCTGTGGCTGACCAGGCTAAGGTGCCAGCCACGTACACCTGAGCTGGCAGGTTCGAATCCAGCCCGGGCCCGCCAAACAACAATGACGGCTGCAACTAAAAAAAATGGCCGGGCGTTGTGGCAGGCGCCTATAGTCCCAGCTACTTGGGAGGCGGAGGCAAGAGATTCGCTTGAGCCCAGGAATTGGAGGTTGCTGTGAGCTGTGATGCCACAGCACTCTATCCAGGGTGACAGCTTGAGGCTCTGTCTCAAAAA
>CAUYON010016230.1:0-13471 GCA_963573935.1 Arctocebus calabarensis | reverse complement strand
GTATTCAAAACAAAAGAGATTAAAACAAAGAGAAAAAGGAAACATAGAGGAAATAAACAGTACAAAGAACAGAAGAAATGTCTTTTAAAAATATAAACCTTGATCTACAGATTTAATGCAATCCCTATTAAAGCATCATTGTCATACTTTACAGAGCTTGAAAAAATAGTGCTTCGTTTTATACAGAATCAGAAAAACCTCAAAGAGCAAATACATTACTCAGAAATAAAAACAAATCAGGAGGTATCACATTACCAGACTTCAGGCTATACTATAAATCTATAGTGATCAAAACAGCATGGTACTGGCACCATTTATGGATTTATGGAAAAGAATAGAGAATCAAGAGATGAACCCAGCCACTTATCAGCATTTGATCTTTGACAAGCCTATCAAAAATATTCAGTGAGGGAAAGACTCCCTATTCAACAAATGGTGCTGGGTGAACTGGCTGGTGACCTATAGAAGAATGAAACTGGACCCCCACCTTTACCATTAACAAAAATTGATTCTCCCTGGATAAAAGATTTAAAATTAAGACACAAAACTATATAAAAATACTAGAAGACAGTGCAGGGAAAACACTTGAAGAAATCATCATGGGAGAATATTTCATGAGGAGAACCCCCCTCCCCAGGCAATTGAAACAACACCAAAAATATATTACTGGGATCTGATCAAACTAAAAAGCTTTTGCACAGCCAAGAAAGAGCACAGTAAGTAAAGCAAACAAACAAACTTGAGAAGGGGAGAAGATTTTTGCAGGTTATTCTTCCAACAAAGGTCTGATAACTAGAAGCCACAGAAAACTCAAACTAATCAATAAGAAAAGAATAAATAACCCCATTTCTATGTGGGCAAGAGACTTCAACAGAAACTTCTCTGATGAAGACAGGCACATGGTCTACAAACACATGAGAAAAATGCTCATCATCCTTAATCATCAGAGAAATGCAAATCAAAACCACTTTGAGATATCATGTAACTCCAGTAAGATTAGCCCACATGACAAAAATCCCAAAACTACAGATGTTGGCGTGGATGCTGAGAGAAGGGAATGCTTCTACATTGCTGGCGGGAATGCAAGCTAATATGACCGTTTTTGGAAAGAAGTTTGGAGAACACTCAAGGAACTAAAAGTAGACCTACCATTCGATCCTGCAAATCCTCTACTAGGTATCTACGCAGATGATCAAAAATTATTTTACAACAAAGACATTTGCACCAGAATGTTTATTGTCTCCCAACTCATAATTGCCAAGACATGGAAACAGCCCAAGTGCCCATCGACCCATGAATGGATTAACAAATTTTGGTATCTGTACACCATGGAATACGATGCAGCCATAAAAGAAGATGGAAACATCACATCTTTTATGTTTATCTGGATGGAGCTGGAACATATTCTTCTTAGTAAAGTATCTCAAGAATGGGGAAAAAAGTATCCAATGTATTCAATACTACTATGAAATCAATATATAATCACATGCACATTCATATAAATGGTAAAACATAACTATAGTCCAGAAAGTAGAAAGGAAGAGGAGAGAGAGAGGGGAGGGGAGAGGTAAGGTGGGAGGAGGGAGGGTATTTGGGGGGACCTCACCTAATGTGTATGATGCAATGGTACATTTCAAAACTATTAAGAAAAGAGTATAATTGTGATGGATGTTTTACTTAGTTCAATGTCAGCATTTCACATTGTATATCAAAGCAGTACCCTTCGAACCCCATAAATGATTCAATGTACAGAGTTATGATTTAATAAAAACAAAATATATATATATAAACCTCGGCTTGGCGCCTGTAGCTCAGCGGTTAGGCCGCTGGCCATATACACCAGGGCTAGTGGGTTCAAACCCAGCCTGGGCCAGCTAAACAACAATGACAACTGCAACAAAAAATAGCCAGGCATTGTGGCAGGCACCTATAGTCCCAGCTACTTCGGAGGCTGAGGCAAGAGAATCACTTAAGCCCAAGAGTTTGAGGTTGCTGTGAGCTATGAAGCCACGGCACTCTACCAAGGGGACATAGTAAGACTCTGTCTCAATAAATAAATAAATAAATAAATAAAAATATAAACCTCAAGAGATTAAGTGAAAATACGATCACATGAAACAAGAACAAAATGCTATGTTTTAAAAAACACTCTTAAAATAAGCAAAAGCTATTGGAAATTAAAACTAGGATCCCAGCAGGTTGGAACATAAAACTGAGAAAAATCTTCCAGAAAGTAAGATAAAAATTAGATGATAGAGAAGGTAGAGAAGACAGGAAAACTAGAGAACTATTCTACAAGTCCACATCTACTTAACAGGTGATCCACAAATACAGAACAAGGAAAATTGGGAACGTATAGTCACCAGAGAAATAACATGAGAAAATTTCTTAAAATTGAAGGATGTGAGTATCCAGATTAAAAGCATTCAGCAAATGCATAGCATAATGGAGCAAAACACATACACACCCCTCCAAGACACATTATTGTGTAACATCAAAATGTGCATTAAAAGCCTAAAAATTTCTAGTGGAAAAAAAACAGATCACAGACCAAAGATCACTAATCAGAAGGCCATCACACTTCTTTTTTTTTTTTTAATTTTTTTTTTTATTTTTATTATTTTATTATTTTTGGGGGGGGGCAGAGCCTCAAGCTGTCACCCTGGATAGAGGGCTGTGGCATCACAGCTCACAGCAACCCCCAATTCCTGGGCTCAAGCGAGTCTTCTGCCTCTGCTTCCCAAGTAGCTGGGACTACAGGCGCCCACCACAACGCCTGGCTATTTTTTGGTTGCAGCCATCATTGTTGTTTGGCAGGCCCGGGCTGGATTCGAACCCACCAGCTCAGGTGTATGTGGCTGGCACCTTAGCTCATTGAGCCACAGGTGCCGAGCCTTCATCACACTTCTTAATAGCAACACAAAAATCTCAAAGACAAGAGTGCAATGTTTTCAAAATCCTCAAGGAAAATTATTTTCAAGAATTCTATACCTAGTGTGTTAGTTTGATATTGTTACTGTAACAAATTTTGTGACTTAAAACAATAAAAATTTATTATCTTGCAGTACTGAAGTCAGAAGTACAAAATGGGTTTCACTGAGTCAAAATCAGTAGGTTGACAGAGTCAATCTCCCTATGGAGGTTATAGTAGAGAATCCATTTCCTTGCCTTTTTTCAGCTTCTGGAGGTTGTCTTCATTCCTTGGCTCAAGGCCCCTTCCTCTATCTTCAAAGCATACCATTCACCATATGCTCCTGTTGTCCTAATCCTCTCTCTTAGTCTGATCCTCCTACTTCCTTCTTATAAGGCTCCTTTTGATTACGTTGGGTTCATCCAGACAATCTAGAATGATCTCCCCATCTCAAGATCCTTAACGTAATAATCACATTTGCAAAGTATTTTTGATGATGTAAAGTAACATGTTCACAGGTTCCTGGGATTAGGACATGGACATCTTTGGGGAGCTATTATTCAGATTCTATGCCAAGTGAATAAAGACATTTTCAAGCTATAAGGCTTTAAAATTCTACTTCCCATGCACTCTTTTATTAGAGAATATGCTTCATTGAGGTAAGAAGGTAAACCAAGGAAGAGGAAGATAGGGGATGAAGGGAGAGAGGCTCAAAGGGAATTTCTAGAATGTTGGGGAAGCAATTGGACAAAGGCTAGGCTGCAAATCCACAGAACACACGTAAGACAATGGAAGGGAGGAAGGTTCTGAAGAACACGGAACTGGCAGATTCTTTGATACATTAGATCAAGTGAAAGATTTTTGTGATGCTGTGAGCAGAAGATACCTCGAAAAGTAAGCAAATGGGAAAAGGAGTAAAGTAACAACTTCAGGAAAAGCCAAAAGGTTTACGAGAAGGTAAATGTAATCAAATCATGTAATTTGGCTCAACAGAGAACAATATTTTCACGAACGTAATAATGTAAACTCTTAGATTCAACAAAAAGTTGTGATAACATGTTAAGAGATAATAGGGAAGGAAAGTGCATGGTTAGAGAGCTAGGGAGAAGTGCTAAATTCTTATCTGAAATTAATAAATAATATCTAACACTGAGAAACCAAGAAAGAATCATATAAGTGTATGTTGTAGAAATATAGAGCTAACAGTAGGAAAAACAGCTAGAAGTTTAACATGGTGGCCTTTGATGAGCAAGATTGAAAGGTAGAGGAGGTAAAGATGAATTTTTGTTTTTCATTATACGCTTTTAAATACTGTTTGACCCTCTGTTAACTATTTGCTGTCTTATTTGGATAAAAAATAAATTTTAACTTCAGAAAGTATACATCAAAATTTGAAAGGATATGAAGAGATAGTTCACTGGTAAAAAAATGCAGATGACCCTTAAACACCTGAAAAGATGTTTGACCTTATTAAAAATAAGAAAAATACTGGCTGGGCATGGTAACTCACACCTATAATCCTAGCACTTTAGCAGGTTGAGTTGGGAGGATTGCTTGAGGCCACGAATTTGAGACTCGAATGAGCAAGAGCAAGACGCCATCTCTACAAAAAATAGAAAAATTAGCTAGCATGATGGCATGCACTGGCGGTCCCAGCTGCTCAGGAGGCTGAGCCAAGAGGATCATTTGAACCCAGGAGTTTGAAGTTGCTGCAAGCTATGAGATACCACTGCACTCTACCCAGGGTGACACAAGACCCTATCTCACAAAATAAAAAATAATAATTTATTAATTAAAAATAAGAAAAATACAAATTAAAACTAAATTTAGACTTTTTTTTCTCATCTATCAGATTAGTAAAGATTCAAGTGATTTGATGACACCCTCTTTGGGTAAGTCCATGGGGAATGAAAAGTGATTCAACCTCAATCAAAAAGAAATAGGGATAAACCACTAAGACTACAAGTGCATTGATTCACCAGTTCACCCCTTCTAGAAATGTATCCGCAGTTATTCCTGCATGCATATGAAATAACATATGTAAAAATGTTATTCATTATAATATGGTTTGTGATAGCAAAAGATTAGAAACAACTCAAATGTCTGTCTACAGGGGTCTGCTTAAATAAACTATAATCAGTCACTTAGTGGAAAGTATTTATATTCTCAATGAATAAAGAATAATTTTACAACCAGTTTCCAGGCCCACCAAAGCACAAAGAGCTATGTGTAAAGCTTCCCTGACAGTGCAGACTTGGGCCTTTCTAAGTCTGAGCGTTAGAGGAACTTGGTGCCCAACCTCTTTCAAAACTGTAGACACAAAGCAAGCAGGGCAATGAAGGAATGTCTGATTTAATGTCAGTCCTAGACTACTTTTTATTAACCATGACATTCTGGACTGAAGTTCATCTGTTAATGGGGATAAAATTATCTAGCTTATAGGGTTGTATGAAGATTAAACAGGCTAGTGTGTGTGTGTGTGATACAGGTAACACAAGGCCTGGCCTGCAATAAATACACCACTAACAGGAGTTATTAATAGTAGCACTGGAAAAAAATAATCTTGTCTCCAGGGCTGTATTCATTGCAGAAGGAAAGTCATGTTGGAAATCCCAAGATAAGAATCAAAAGTCACTACTCTAAAGAAAAGAATTAAAGGAATTCCCCTTCATAAGGAGGCAGTTTTGGAAGCAACTCTACAGACACAGGCAGCTATGTTGTCCACCTTCGTTTGTCTCCAGCTTCTCCCTGCCGCCACCTCCTTTGAGGACTGGCAGAGACTTTCCCTAAATATCCTAGAGCACCAAGGCTGGAAGGACCAGAGCCCAAACACCTTCTGTTTAAGATTAGAAACCCAAGGACCAGCAATGTACCCGAGAGCACACAGTGGTGGTCTCTGTACAGTCAGGCTGACATACTAACAAAATCGCTAGCCAGAAGGACATTAAGATAGTAGTTTTCCAATGATTTAAAACAGAAAGGATAAACCTAAAAGCAAGGGCACTGAGCTAAGTTGACTTTCATTCACTCCTGAAAAGGGCTGTGATTGATGTAAAAGCATATAATCAATATTGGTGGAATAAGTAATGCATTTACATACTTCAACCCAGTTCGAAGACTGTGCTTCCATTTCACCTTTTATACACTTCCTGTGGAATGAACCCCCAGTCTTAGTGGCAGCTTGTATTGCAGTGATGAGAATTTCTAGAATATACCCAACCCCTGCTCCAGAAATGACCAAATATGTAATGCTGGGCTTGTATCTCCTCATCTGTAAAAGGGGATATCAGCCCCCTTCATCGTGCTGTTTAAAAAATAAAATCAGATAACTACATCTGTCTGGCACATAGTAGGTACTACTTCCCTCAGACCCAGGTGTACATAACCTAATCAGCCCCGCAACAATCCATCAAGCCTGCTCTCGGAATTCCAAAGAAAGATTTTCCCCTAAGCACCTCAAAAAAAAAAACGAAACAAAACAAAAAACCTTCCATGGTACTTTCACAAGTTGATTGTTTTTAATTTCCTCAGCAAAATCAAAAGTTAAGAAGAATCTCTTTAAGAAGAATTGTGAGAGTATTTCTTTTCAAATTCCCCAAATACCTTCTTCATTCACATTGCCCTTGCAGACTCCTTTCCCCTGTGGCCATGCTGCTCTGGAAAACTTTGGATCCAGCCATATTCATTGGGTTCCTGATTCACCTACATTCCTGCCCCAGGAATTCACTTGTAGCTAAACACTCAGTAACTGGTTCTTAACTGAACCACACAGAATCAGGTGAAAATGACAACAAAGATATAATGAGCATCTACTATATGCTGGACACTGCATGAGATCCTTTTCACTCTCATGTTCATCACAATAATCCTGAGAGGTAAGCAACATTGTCCCCTTCTTACAGATGACAAAATAGAAATTCAGAGCACTAAGGGATTTGCCTAAAGTCTCACAGTCAAGAAGGAGCAATGTGGGATGGAAGACAGGTCTCCTGACTCCAGGTCTGTCCACTGTGAGACCACAAGTTTGTTGTAACTAGAGCCTCTTGCATCTAATGAACCTTAGTAACTGCATTCCCTTCCTACCACCCTTGCACACATACGGAAGCCCCTAATTTTCAGCAAGTCATCTGACAACTCCAAAAGAAGGGCCATATCCTTTTTCTCCACTTCTGTGGACGAACAGAGACAACATCATATTTCCAACACATTAGTCAGACCAAGGAGGAACAAATCCCCATGACTTCAATAATTTTCCATCCTTTGGAACAAGGACATGTATATACAGTTTCCCACAATATATAAACAGTGCTTTAAATGATGCCAATCTCTCTTTTATTGTGGCCTAAATTCTAAAATCTAAGGTTTGATAGTGTCCTTTCTTATATTTTAAGTCAACACAGAAACCTTAATAGATATGTAAAACAGTTAGGTTCTCTCTTTAACACAGATTTTCCTTGCAGCTTGCACCCACTTTGACTCTGGTCCTAGGTTTGCTGACCTGAAATAGTTGCTGGCCGCGGCAAGCACCACGCGGTGGCAGGCGAATTCCTGAATGTCCACACACAAGATGACATCTGTCAGAGCATTTTCCCCTCGGAGGGTCTCCAGGCCATTTTGAAGAATTAAGGAGAGTCCCGTGTCGTCAAATTTTACCTTATCCCCATTTAAGATTTCCACCAAGTCTCCCTTTTTCTGGGAGGTCTCATCTGCAGAAGGTGCCAGGGGCCCTTCCAAACTCTTCTCTACCACATCGCCCATGGTCCAGACACCCCTCTGTCCTGCCATCTACCTCCAGATTGAAGGGAGCACCCCAGTTTCAGGCGGGCCACATTGCAGAAGCTGAGCGGATTTCCTGTGCAGGGCCCTCCACTTATCACCAGCTGTCACACACACATAACAGGAAGTCTCGCACTTTCTCATCCTGTTACTACAAATGCCAGTGACTTGTATTCTTCTTTTCGTGAATAATCACAGGGTCAGAAATTACTTAGAATAGGTGTGTGGGAGGGGACTCTGGGAGAGAAGGAGTGGCTTCTGAGTCTACTGTGAGTGCTGAGCGGTTATTTTGGTCCATCTCCCACCTCATATCCGTGAGCAGGAAGGCTCAGCTTCTGCTTATTACATTTGCACTCCAGGTCCTTCAATAATCCAAGTTGTTGACAATGGCATGCACAGGGGACATTCTATAATCCTCCCACTTCCTTTTCCCAAGAGTCTGAGACCTATGATGAGCTCGACTCCATCCCTCAGAAACCTTGGAGATCCCACTTATCCCTGACATTCTTGTTCCTCTTGGCACTGCACATCTATCTTCATCTTCCTCTCTGCTAAGGGAAAACAATGTCATGGCAAATATTAATATCCCCCCCTCAAAAAAATCATCTATTATTCCAGATATGCCCCTAGAGGTAGAGAAGAAACAATATCCAGAAATTCTATCCCCAGAGTCCTCTCTCTTAGAAGATCAGTCAGGTTAGAGCAACACCCAATTGCCCCGGCAAGCCTCAGATTGGCCTGATCTTACCCAACACCCACTGACCATGCATCCAATGGTGGAGCATGAAGTATTTTTGTTACCTCCGCAGGACTCAGTTGATTACTAATAACTGTCATTATTAAAATTCCACTGTATCCTGGAGAATTTTTAGGAATATAATAGAATTCTCCAGAGAGACAGAGCCAATAGGAGATAGATAGATAGATAGATAGATAGATAGATAGATAGATAGATAGATAGATAGATAGCTTAGAGAGAATGTATTAAGAGACTCACTCATTTGTGGAGGCTGAGAAGTCCCATGACAGACCATCTACCTTCAAGCTGGAGACTTTGTGATGCCAGTACCGGGTTCAGTTTCAAGCCAAAGGCCTTAGAATCAAGGATGCTGACAGTGTAACTCGTAGTCCAAGGTCAAAGGCCTGAGACTCTAGAGGTGAGGACAGGGGCAGGGGGTGGGAGGGGGTGCTGGTACTAGTCCTAGAATCCAAAAGCTGGGGATCCTAGTGTTCTGTTTTTCAGTGCAGGAGACAAGTGTTTTCCAGCTCCAGGAGATAGATACATTCAACTTTCCTCTGATTTTATTCTCTCCAGGCCCCCTGCCAGTTGGACAGTGCCCACCCACATTGAGGGCAGATCTTCCCCACCTAGTTCACTCAGACTCACATGCTAATCTCCTCTGGAAATACACTCCCAGGCACACCCAAAAGTCATGCTTTACCAAGATGCTAGGTATTTCTTAAGCCAGCCAAGTTGATGCTTAAAATTAACCATCACAAGTTCATTCATGCCCAGCATAACAATGTTTTGGTCAAGGATGAACTTCATATAAGATGGTGGCCCCATAAGATTATAATGGAGCATGTAAAGAAACCTGATATGTGGTCCTTGATATTGGCATTGCAGATCAAATAGGGATAATGATTAATATTCAATAATGGCACTGTTCTTATTCACCTTCCAGCAGTGGGAGTACCACCAGGCCTCCAGATCAATAGAGTCCAAATACTGATCTCATCCTGATCGGTAGTGATTAAAACCCTCTCCAGAAGGTCCAGTTCTGCTCAGTTCTTTTTCTCTTCTATGTATCCTTACTCCTCAAATCAGAATCATTGATATCCCCTCCAAAAAAATTTATTCTTTATCCAGAGTTCCATCATTTAAGACACTTTGAGGTTCAATAACAGAATATTCCATCAACAATGGTGTAAACAATAAGTCTCACATTATAGAAGCCAGAGAAGGAGGAGTCATTAACATAGCAGACTTGACACACCTGGCATTCACCTCCTCCGCAAAGAAGAACCAAAACAGTCAGTAGATAACTGTACATTGAATAAAGTGTCTAGGAGAGAAGAGTGGGATTCATCAGGAAAGTGAGAGGGATTCATCGAAGCATGAAAGGAAAGAAAAGCAAAGCAGCCAGCCTGGTGGGCTGAGATTTGCTCAGAGCTAGGAGGGCCTTCCCACTGTGTAGGAAAGGTAAGTGAGAAATCCCAGCAGTCTACACTCCCACCATAGATGCCTGTAATTCTCACCATGGGCAAGCCCCTCAGCCCTCACAGACCCTGAGTCTGCTATAGGGAGTTGCCTGGAGTCCACACAGCTGCATTGTTCTGGAGAGGGAGTTTGTGCTAGGCGCTACTCACTCTCCAAGACCCAAGAAAATGCAGCATGGTGCCATTTTAAGTTCCCAGCCCTCACTAGACTGCATCCTACCCGGGGGCCAACAACCCTGCATCTTCACATCCCTGAAACCCCACTGACCCCAGCACTACCACATCCACTCAGGGAGCTACAGTGCTACAATGCCAGCTAGACCAAGCAATGTAGCCAGAACCCCAGCACCCTGGCCCACACTGTGCCCTACTCCTTGGGAAAGTGCAAGACACCAGAAAGGCTTTCCCTAGGACAAAGGGAGCCAAAGAATGCAGTCCCCAGAACCTGGGATGTGCCTGCCCAGAGCCACTATCACTGACAGCAACACTTCCCCTCCATTAGCAGCACAACCATGCACCTGCACATACTTTCAGGGAGCCTCAGAGATGGCCTGCCTGGTGCTACCCACCAACACCACTGCCACAAGCACTTGTGTGTACCATCTCAGGGCCTGAGAATCATTATATCCCACCTATTGCCATTAGAGCCTGTGCATAGCATCTGGAGGTTTAAATTGTGGCTCACCCAGCCTGCTACCACTGATCTCTGCTGAAGAAATACTATGCATTCAGAATAATTTTTAAAAATACACATTTTAGTATCTTTCTCAAAAATTCAAATCAAGGCCAGGCACGGTGACTCACACCTGTTATCCTAGCACTCTGGGAGGCCAAGGTGGGTGGATTGGCTGAGCTCACGAGACCAGACTGAGCAAGAGCAAGGCCCTGTCTCTAAAAACAGCCAGGCATTGTGGCAAGCACCTGTAGTCCCAGCTGCTTGGTAAGCTGAGGCAAAATTGAATTGTTTGAGGTTGCTGTGAGCTATGACGCCATTGCACTCTACCAAGGACAGCAAAGTAAGACTCTGTCTCAGAAAAACCAATTTTTTTCAAATCAAAAACATATGTATGTCCTAGATTGGGGTTTCCCAACTGTAACACTACTAAAATCCTGAATTTGATCATTCTTTGCTGTGGGAAGCTGTCTTGTCTCTGGCCACACCCTCTACATGCACCCTCCCTCAGTAGTAACAATTAAACATGTCTCCAGAGACTTCCAAATGTCCCTGGGTGACAAATCACCTTGGTTGGGAACCATCATACTGGATATATACCTATAAAAATGTTAAGAGGTGTTTATCTCTGGGGGTAAGATTATTAATACTTCTCAGCATTGACACTCAGAGGTGTATGCAGGTCAGGCCAAGTGGAGAAGTTCAAACCTCTAAGTCCACGTGGAGCACAAGGTGCGTGAGTAGTGAGGGGTTGGAAAAGGGGGTAAAATTTTAAGACACCAGGCCAGTGAGGAGGTCTAGACACCTGGCCTGTGGCAGTGATGTTGAAATTTGAGCATACATCAGCAGGATCTGGGCTCCATCACCGGACTCTCTGATTTGGTGGCTCTAGGGTAGTGTCTGAGAATTTGCATTGCTAGCAAGTTCCCAAGTGAAGCAGACTCCACTGGTCTCAGGCCCATTCTTTGGACACCACTGCTATATGTGACTCTGTCAGCAGCTCTGCAGATGCTTAGCAAAGGGAGAGAGAAGGACCGTGATGTGGGATTTGAAAGGCCATCAGGTGGAAGCAGCTAGAGGATGCCACCAGTGGGTCAAGTAAGAGCCAACAGCAAGGGGTTGCAGGCAAGCCCAAAATGAAGGATTCTCAAAGCCTTAGACCCACCGCTGGCTGATCAGCAATTATTTTAAAGAACGGATCACAAAAAAGCCAGGTGGTAAAGTGACTTACCCAAAGTCACACAGCTAAATAATGGCTGAAATGGGATTACAGCTCAGAACTTCCACCTTTATGGCCTGTGCCTTATCCGTCACCCCACGCTGAAGCAGCGTAATCAGGAGATCGTGCATCTTACAGTATGACGCAACTCCAACATCCTCACATGCCTCAAATGGAAGCTTCACCTTCCATCCTGTGGCCTCCTTCTGGTTAACACCCAAGGGCCAGAAGACAGAGAAGCTGGTGCTTTTACTTCACCTCATGGCTCCTCTGTATCCTCAGCTCTCAAAAGGGGTGCCCCAGCCCTTCCCACTCCCATCCTGCAGACGCTGCTGGTCTGGTCTCTTCTTGCCTGATAGAAGGCTGCCCAGCACTCTTGGGTTCCTGCCCATATAAATGCCCAGCCCTGGGCCTCTCAGCTTACTGTGAGCTATGCTGTGAACTGCCCTGACCAACTACATTCGTTATAATAACAACAAAAGATAAATGTTTTCATTTAAAAAGCAGTGAGATGGGCTCAGTGCCCTTTGCACAGTGGTTATGGGGCCAGCCACATACACCGAGGGTGGCAGGTTCGAACCCAACCGGGGCCAACTAAACAATGACAACTGCAACAAAAAATAGCTGGTGATTGTGGCAAGCGCCTGTAGACCCAGCTACTTGGGAGGCTGATGCAAGAGAATTGATTAAGCCCAAGAATTGGAGGTTGCTGTGAGCTCCACAGCACTCTACTGAGGGTGACATAGTGAGACTCTGTCTCAAAAACAAACAAACAACAACAACAAAAAAAAAACAGTAAGATGGGGCCTGCCTGAGCCAGAAGGAGGAAGTGGGAATGTTGCCTGAGGAGGGATGCAAGGCTGAGCTAAGTGGGGAGGACAGAAATCAAAATCTGATGGCAGAGCCCAATCCCGAGCCACTTGTTTTATAGGCATATAGTGTGAATTAATCAAATCTGGGGTATTTATTACTTCTTTGTGTTAGGATCATTCCAATTCCATTCTTAGTTATTTTAAAGTATGCCTTATTGTTGATTATAGTCATTTTGTTGTCCTATCAAATATTGCTGATTCTACCTATCTAACTATATTTTTGCACCACTAACCATCCCCATTTTATCCCCTCCTCCCTCCTACCCTTCCCAGCCTTGATAACCATCATTCTATGCTCTGTCTCCATGAGATCAATTGTTTTTACTATTTAGCTCCCACATATGAGTTAGAACATCTGAGATTTCTCTTTGTGTGCTTGGCTTATTTCACTTAACATAATATTCTCCAGTTTCATCCAAGTTTTTGCAGATGGCAGAATTTCAATTCTTTTATGGCTATATAATATTCCATCGTGTACACACACCACAATTTCTTTCTTCATTCATCCATTGGTGGTATGTAGGTATATTTCAAATCTTGGCTATTGTAAATAGTGCTGCAATAACCGTGGGAGTGTAGATATATGGGAGTTCCTTTCTTTTGGATGTATACCCATTGCTGGGTCTTATGGTAGTTTTATTTTTAGTTTTTTTTTATTCTTATTAAATTATAATTGTGTACATTGGTGCAATCATGGGGCACAATGTGCTGACTTTATATACATTCTGAAATATTTTCATTGAACTATTTAACATACCCTTCATGGCCTTTTAATCACTATATGAAAACATTTATATTCT
>CAUYON010016228.1:0-54738 GCA_963573935.1 Arctocebus calabarensis | reverse complement strand
TTGTAAAATGATTTTAGATCATCTGGGTATATACCTAGTAGAGGAATTGCAGGATCAAACAGTATGTCTACTTTTAGTTCCTTGAATGTTCTTTAAACTTCTTTCCAAAAATGTTGTATTAGCTTGCATTCCCACCAGCAGTGTAGAGGTTTTTCCTTCTCTCTGCATCCATGCCAACATCTGTAGTTTTGGGATTTTATGATGTGGGCTCATCTTACTGGAGTTAGTAATACATTTTAAAAAGCAATTCTATAAAGCAAAGATTTAAATATTCAAAGAATAAAGAAAAGCATGCTATGAAAAGGAAAAGTCCTCCTCTAGCGTCTCCTAGAAGAAGCCACTACTAATAGTTTTTCATTAATATTTCAGAAAAGAAAACTGGCCACACAGGTATATCACTGTGCATGTTTGCATCCATTATGTATTTAGCTATCTAAGTGAGTAGAAATATATACATATTGTTCTCTTAATTATATTGCTCAAACTACCTACCTAACTAAAGCTACTCTTTATATGTTACATCAATATAACTTGCAGAACTTGAGATTGGACACTGCTTAAATGTAGCTGCACTTTCTGCCTACAACTACTAAATGAGGCAGATGGGTTGCTTGAGCTCGAGACCAGCTTGAGCAACAGCAAGACCCCATTTTTAGTAAAAACAGAAAATCTAGCCAGGCATTGTGGCAGCACCTGTAGTCCAAGGTACTTGGGGGGTGGAGACAAGAGGATCTCTTGAGCCCAAGAGTTTGAGGTTGCTGTGAACTATGAGTCCCTGGCACTCTGTCCAGGACAACAGAGTGAGACTTTGTCTCAAAGAAAAAAAAAGAGACACCTGTTAAACTACAATTGGTCCTTGAACAACATTCAGGTTGGGGTGTTGACCCCAAAAATCTGTGTGTAATTTCTTTTGTTAGATAACAACCATCTTATATTTGTGTCCCACCCCCAAAAGGTGTACCACATCCCTTGACCCCCACCCTCTCCCTCCTTTCCTTTCTCAGCTCTCCTGTTTCCCCATGCCCCACTGTATACTAGGACCTTAATTGTCCTCATATCAGAATTAAGTACATAGGATTCTTATCTCTCCATTCTTGTAATGCTTTCCTAAGAATAATGTGTTCCATATTCATCCAAGTTAATAAAAAGGATGTAAAGTCTCCATTTTTTTAGTGGCTGAATAGTATTTTGTGGAGTGTATATACCATGGCTTATTAATCCATTCCTGGGTTGGTGGGCATTTAGGCTGTTTCCACATTTTGTCAATTGTAAATTGAGCTGCAATGAACAGTCTATTGCAAGTGTCCTTGTCTGTGTGTAATTTTCGACTTTTCCAAAACTGAATGACTGATGGCCCACTGTAGACTAAAAACCTTACTGATAACATAAAGAGCTGATTAACACATATTTTGTGTGTATATGTATTATATACTATATCCTTACAATAAACTAAACTAGAGAAAATAAAACTTCTTAGGAAAGTTATAAGGAAGATATATTTACTATTTGCTTTTAATTATTTTTACTATTCATTAGGTAGAAGTGGATCTCCATGGAAGTCTTCATCCTTGCCATTTTCACACTGCATAGGCCGAGGAGGAGGAAGAAAAGGGGTCAGTCTTGCTCTTATGGGTGGCAGAGGCAGGAGAAAAATCCAAGCATTAAGTCAACCCATAAGGTTTAAACCCCTGCTGTTCAAGGGTCAACTGCATTTGTCTTATCTTAGATAACCTTATTATCTAAGGTTATCATTAATACAAAGCGAACAACCAACAAAGAACAAAGAAAAGTCTCATGATCAATTTTAATCATTCTTTTCTTTTTCATTCATTCTTAATTTAGCTGGCATGTTGTTACACAATATTCCTACAGTTTGTCTCTTGGGAAAACTGTGATAAATCTCAAACAGTAAATCCTAAGTTGGTATTTACTGATTTTGGCAGCAAATTGGCATCTCTTCTCTAGCTGTAAGGGAATTATCCGAGGTGAGAACATCAGAGAGTAAACTGTATGAACGTGAATTGAGTTTTTCCTCCCTCTCTTGTCAGCCTACTCTAGGTACTGTCCCTCCTCTCCATTTACAGCCATTCTCAAGGTGACAGGGCTGTGCAGGGCTGATGGTACCACCTGACGGCAGTTTAAGGAAGTGTCTCTTCTTTAGCTTTCTCTCTCCTCTCCACCCCCCATGTACACATGCACATCATCTCCTGGGTTTCTTTAGAGAAGGTTATCTATAACCTCAATGTCTCATTTCTATAATGCACAGGCAATACGTATAATTTTTTCCATTCTCTTTTACTTCTTTTCCCTTTCTTAGTATCATCAGTTCATAATCAAGGGCAAATATAGAAAGCTTGCATTATTTATATTAAAGAAAATAAAATGCATACTTTTTTAAGGAAAACCATGCACATGTAAAAAGAAAGCACTCTTTTTAAATTCTCAACACCTACACAGAAACATGGCATTCTTAAGCTGTATTTCACTTAATCCATGAATTAATCAGAGAAAACTTACTGCTATCATGATTCAATCAGAGAAAATGTTGCAGCGAATACACTTGATGCAAGGTAATGAGGCCACCTTCATTTATTCATTCATTCATTGGTAAACATTTATTGAATATGTACTATCTGTTGGGCACTTGTTTAGGAACTTGGGGATATTGTAGGGAGTAAGACAGATATAATTATCAAAAACTTATATTCTATTGTTTGTGTGAAAATATTTGGGTAGTAGAGGAGGCATTAACATTTTTTCCCAATCTCCCTGTCCAAAGCATTTAAGTTTCAATCACTATAGCAATATTCAAAGGCCCCATATATTACCATCTTGTCTGATCATGTCTTGGTAGACTACCTGAGACACAGCCCACATGCTTGTATTATTTTTTGCTTCACATAACTTTTTAGATTTTTTTATTTTTCTAAGCAACTTCTGGGAGACTCCATGGGTCTCTTGTGTTTCTGCACATCTTACAAACAAGGCACTAACTTCCCTTTGTTTCAGGTTGTCTTCTCAAGGATATTTATATAGAGAAGAGCCTTTGTAGGTGGGGATAATTTCTCCATCTGGAGCCAAGGGCAGGCATGCTTACTACTCAATATAAAAGAGTCAAGTTTTTTGAGCTCTGGGTTCCCTTTTTGTTATTCAGCCCTCTGTGTATACAGGTGTCATCTGGCCTTCTTAATGTCACCCTTTGGGAATTTGTGTTCATGGAACTACTGTAAAAATACTGTATTCTGGCTACTGCTTTTGCTTTGAGTTATAAACTATCCTTCTCTTATGACCTAAGAGCCTTGTGTCTTCTGCCATCTTCAATGAAACAATGGTACAATAACTTCTTAGATTGCAAGTAGGGTAAAAATCTCAGCCTTCCTGGTTCTTGATGGCAACTTCACAAGGAAATCCATGTTAAAATGAATGCTATTCTAAATGAATGCTGGTGGATTCTCCAGTATTTAATAGAGTATGAGGCAGGGATAGGAGGGGGTGGTGTTCTCTGCACTCTACTGCAGACGCATTTATTTGGGTCAGGAAGCCGAATTTCACACAACTCTGGGCCCCATTCTAACATGAAGAATAAGGAAACTTCTCTTGCATAGTAAATTATACCAGCTTTGTGACAGTTCAGCTACTAACCAGGACTTTTACCCCTTGGGCTGTGATATTTTATCTTCTTCATTTTTACATGTTTATCTCTCTTTTTCAAGTTTTAAAAATTGTCTTGTATGCTCTTTATGATCTAATTATGCAGTGAATCACTTTTTGGCATATTCTCTGATTGTTATTTCCCAGTGGGTATGACAATCTTGTACTAATTACTGATTTGCTTATTTTCTACAGTGATTATGCCCATCATTTCTTCAGACGGGGCTTATTTAAAGTTATTTTATTTATTATTTGTTTTACTAATAATAATTACATTAATTATAGTAGTAGTCATATACTGATAGAATATATTGCATAGTTTATAAAACATTTATTTATTATTTATATAACATACAAATAAAATAATTATGAATAATAGGTAATAACATATTTCTTCCAAATAGTCACATATAATATGTATGTATTGATATAAATTCAGATCATAAGTGTCTGTAGGAAAAATACTTACATATAAATATCTAGTTGACTGACAGATAAGTACACAGATAGATAGATGGGAAGGTGACTTTTGCTGTGGTGAGAAAGTAGCTTTAAAATCTCAATGATTTGGCTCGGCGCCTGTGGCTCAGCAGCCTAAGGCGCCAGCCATGTAAACCTGAACTGGTGGGTTCGAATCCAGCCTGAGCCCGCCAACCAACAATGACGGCTGCAACCCAAACAAACAAACAAAAAAATAGCCGGGCGTTGTGGCAGGTGCCTGTACTCCCAGCTACTTGGGAGGCAGAGGCAGGAGACTCGCTTGAGCCCAGGAATTGGAAGTTGCTGTGAGCTGTAATGCCACAACACGTTACCCAGGGCGACAGCTTGAGGCTCTGTCTCAAAAAAAAAAAAACCTCAATGATTTAAATAACAAAAGTTACTTCTTATTTACATTCAATTATAATATGGGTGGTGAAGGTCCACATAGTTTTTAGGACATGATGGGTCCTGTTCACATAGGCAGTTGGAGTTCCAGGCTAAGCCATCTTGTGGTGCTTCCATCTCAACATTTGGCTTTCACAGTAGCCAGTAAAGAAAAGAGAGAAAAGAAAGTATGGAGAACTTATAGCCTCTCTAAATTGCCTCTGACCAGACACGGCATATGGAAGTTCCACTTGGAGACCGTTGGTCAAATCTGGTCACACAGACCCCCCTTAACTGCAGAAGAGACTGGGAAGAATAGGGAAGCATATGGAATATTTGATGAGCATTACTGCAGCATAATCATAACCAACAGAGAAGCGTTAGTCAGTACGCCTACCCTTTTGGCATGGCAAAGATGCACATATTTCCATGGCACTGCAGTTAAGCGGCTCAACTTGAGCCTTCATGTATCCATCCTATGAGGATGTCCACCCAACAATGTGGCCCCAAAGCAAGAAAGTTATGTGTTACTGCTGGGGGGAGGGCTAATGGGTATACAAATAGAATCCTTCAGTGGGGAGGACCTCCAAGAAACTAGGTATGCCTCAGGCTAGAGCCAGTGTTTGAACACATACTACACAGATGACATTGAGGCCAGGTAGGCAGTGTTAGCTAGAGAAGCAGGGTTAAATAAGAGGAAATGGCCAGTAGCAGGTCTTTGTCCTTTGCTTCCTTATTCCTCCTTCCAGCACTTGCCATGAGTAGAGTTAGACTTTGTAAGAGGAGAAAAAATGACAACAGCATAAAACCACCACCCCCAGTGAATCCTAATCCCAAAATAGGGCTGCAGAAGAGAAGTGAATGAGCACATACATGCACCTGTATACCACATTGGTTGTACACATGCACACTTTGGAGTTGCAGAGCTAAAACATGACTGACTTAGAGAAAGGCATACTTTAAATTAGATCTGACATTGGGGTTTTAAACTGCACTAGATGCTTATCATAGTCACCTGTAGAGGCAGGTAGTGTCTCACCTCAAATTTGATTGCGATGTTGAGTGATGAGAGCCCATACCCATGAGAGGGTATAAAATGGCTTATCACTCACCTAACTGAGGTCTCTGGGGAGAGCAGAATAGGCCTCTTGAGCAGGTCGAAAATGGCTCGAGAGAGCCAGGAATAGAGGCTTGCTTGGGTTTGTATTGGGCTAAGGAGGTGGAATGAGGTGAGAGTTTGCTTTATTTGAACCTGCCTCCCTGCAACCAAAAGAGGAGTCCTGTCCCTGTTGACTTACCCAGAAGTGGACACTACAGGAGAGTCAGTGTGAGACTCAAAAGCTGTCAGCAGCCAAACACCAGAAAGTAGAGTGAGGCACCTCCATGCACCTCTTAATAGCTGAAAGTGATGGGATTTTGTGAATCTCCCTGAGGCATTGTTTGAAGGTCAGAGACAAGGCAACATTTTGCAGCAGCAGAAAGGGAAGATGACAAAGCTCCTAGCAAGGCCCCTCTATGGCAGAAGGTATCTGAAACAGCTTGAGACTCAAAGGTCTGGCTCCTAGTTCTCTTTTTAGACTTGACCCATAGGTCAGTGCATACCCTCGTTCCTATTACTACTTAAGTGAGTTCACAAAGTTGAAGAAATTCAAAAAAATTCTCAAGTTTTATTAGATGTTTTTTTTCAGTAGATAACCACCTGATTAACCTCTGTCTGACCAAGTAAGAATAGAAAACTCTAGGCCACAAATGCTGAGTATGAGGCCTCTACTTACTGGCCCTAAGATGAGGGCCACGTGTGAAAGGATCAGATACAATGGACAAGAGGGGCTCTCCCAGAGCCAGCATATTAGCCCAGAGGCTAAGAGGTGAAAGCAATCAGGGTGTCTTTGAGTATCATATGAAGCAATGACAATGACACACATCTGGACAGGCATTGGTGTCTTCCTCAAATAAATTATTTCATTTACCATTCAATTAGCCATGCAAGATAGTTCAAAAGCTCACAGTGGAATTAATCACAGAAAGAAACCTGAGTTAGCAGGAAGACTTTGGAAAGGAAACAACATGAGTAGTACAAAATAAAACTTGTCTTCTCCTTTCTTCCATAGTGTTTGAAAGTTATTTCCTCACAGCTTAAGGACTTCAGGTTTCAGGGTTAAGCTGAAGTTTTATAAAAGGACCATGTTAGAGCAGGGTTGATGTATTTTCCCCTTTCCACATCTAACCCCTGCTGATTAAGCCTATGTATGTTGCTATAAATTCTGAATTTATTCAAGGCTATTTCCTCATCTGACTAATAATCTAAATTATCTGGAATCACATTAAAAAATAGATTTCCAAGACTTGCCTTCTACCTACTACATCAGAATTTCCAGGAGGGAAGTTTTTATATTTGTGTTTGGAATAAGAACCCCCACCCCCAATGATTTTGATGTTGGTTTCTGATGCCTCTTCAACAAATGGCACAGTGTTGACCCGATATTGGACTGATAAGGTCTCTGATGTCTGCTGAGCAAAACCTGGGGCAGTAGGGTCAAAAAACACTAGTTCTGAGAAACTACAACTGTCCATAAGAACTCTCCTGGGTTGTGTTCTGCTTAGCTGACTCTATTTTGGACCTGCTGTAGAGGGAATATATTTTATTGGTGAGTACACAGCTCATTTTGATTGTATGATAAGACTGTCAGAATTATTTAGGCAGCTTTTCTTCTTTGGCCTAATAGGCATACTACCAGTAGGGCATGGTTTATATAATCTTGCCTCTTCAGAAACATGTCTCCCGCTCACCTGTACCCTCTGCCCCCAGGATGTGAGCTTCTTGAAAGAAAAAACAAGCATTTTCTAAGATGGACTTTCAACAATTAGGACACGGATTGTTTTTTGAATGACTGTAAGAATTCATGAATGGATTAATGTATGAGTACATAGATGTGACTTTTAATTAAATTAATTAAATGAGTTAAAGTTATTATGATACTGGCAGAGTACAAGAGTCAGTCAGTAGTTTCTTTTCAAAGAGAATTTATATGACCTTTAGTTCCAAAGAGTTACTTATACACTCAACACCATAAAAATCTGAGCACTAAAACACATGTATAATGAAAGAGGAGGAAGCCCTCTCAAGGTCTTTAGTAAAAATCAGCTGCTAAAATTTCTTAACAGATAAAGCATCTAAAAGAGAAGTGGTAATATGTTCCCATATTATATTTATATATATAAAACCTAAAAACATGTATGTGTCATGCAAGAAAGCTTTATAAGTCGGAACTTGTTAGGCATTTTTACTATACTTTTTATTCATTTATTAGCTTGGGTTCTTGCCTGACATTGCTACATTTATCTTTGTTGAAGAATTTTATTATACTCGCCTGTCTATTTATATGAACATCTGCGTTCATACCAGGTTTTTTTTTTTTTTTTTTTTTTGCTTAGTATCTAAGCAAGTACACACATTGGTACTTAATAAAGATTATTCGAGCATGAAGATTTGATTACTGGCAAATGGTGGTTGAATATTTAATAGAAGAAGACATCTTTGCATTTAAATGTATGCTCATTTTTTAAATGTTAACCAGAAATAGTTGAAAACCTTAAAGAATGAGCTATCATGTTTCTGGGTTATGCCAGTAATAATTCTCCACTATATTAGTTCCTTCAAAGGTGAGTGGTTTCTGATTATGTTCTAACCTTAACTCACCATCTGTTACGAAACAGTGTCTGAGGCTTAAACTTAGGATTTTCAGGTCCACAAATTCTCCAACAATTATGAACTCTCACTGACTTCATAATTAAGTCTAGACAAGGTTAAC
This sequence comes from Arctocebus calabarensis, assembly GCA_963573935.1. Taxonomy (NCBI): domain Eukaryota; kingdom Metazoa; phylum Chordata; class Mammalia; order Primates; family Lorisidae; genus Arctocebus; species Arctocebus calabarensis. The sequence goes on along the minus strand of CAUYON010016228.1, from coordinate 46,411 downwards.
AATCACCTGCCATTCCATGACTGCAATTGTTCATTCGTGAACCTCGCAAATTCTTGTGTGTAATTATGATATTTGCTTTGAAAAACAAACATTCTTACAACCTTTTTGAAAGTGAAAATTCTGTGACAAGGAAGAAAGACTCTTGGGGCTTAGAGTCCCTGCAAGTGCATTGTATCCAATTCTGTTTACTTTCTGGAACCCCAATCCTGAGTTGAAATACATAAAGAGTAACTTTTCAGCATCAACTCTGCCATAGAACTCTTGTCCTTCTAATACAAAACTCTTCCGAGTGTCCTACACAAATTGCTGGGAAGCTGTTTTACAAACAAAGGTGAAATTTATTGCAGTAAAGCAGTCAGGCCTGGTGATTTTATGCTGCTGTCTGACTTACATGGTCAGATAATTTACAGAAACTTGGGGCTTGCTAGATAGGATTTGCTGAGTGTTGTCAGTAGAATAGATATGTTGATTATAGGATACTCAGCATCTCATGAACTATAACTTCCTTTCCACATAAGTTCTCAGTAATGACCAGAAATTTTATAATAATCATGGGTGTTTGCGGCTGAAATGAAGAGCATCTGCCAAGATATTGGACCTACTGACCTTGCAGAGGAAGCCCAGCTCAACTCAGTTCAAGGTCTCTAATTTCTTGTTCTCACTCTCTCTGTGTCCATTTCTCCCTCACTGCACTTTTTCCAGTGGAGACTCAACTACTAAGAGGTAGAGAAAGAATTCTAACACAGGAGAGTGTGACCCCAAACTCTGTACTGTTAGCTGTTACTCCACATGCCATCCTTGTGACTGCTCTTCCATCCTTGCAAGGCCAGCCTGAGACAGTCCACCCTCAGCGACCTACTGTATGTGAGTCAGGGCTCTTGCTCAAATGCATCACCACCTGGAACTCTCTCCTGATTCTTTCCCCATTATGCACTGTGAGAGACAAAGAAAGCTGCATTTTGGAAAGGTTCGGCATTTCCTTGATCTTCAAGATTATTTTCCCCTTCCATGAAAGTCTTATGGGAGCAAATTTTCATAGTCACTGGCAACTCTGGCCCTGTGAAATATGTACTTTCATGATGAAAAGCACCCTTTATCACTTAGACTGCCCTTCCTGCATATACTAAATGTAATCCAATTTAGTGAGAACACGTCTAGCCCATCACAAGTCATAAATGAATAAGTCTTTACTCTGGGTGCATTTGACATAATAGAAACTATTCCCAGAGGAGGGTTATCCATTTAAAATATACAATTTGGGGAAGCACACCACTGGGTTCTACTGCTGAGTTATTCTTTCTGACAAAGTCAAATGTACCTTTTCTTTTCTAAGAGCAGGGCCTCACACTGTAGTCAGGGCATGGGTATGTGAGATCCTAAAATAATCAAAAAGCCATGAGTTGTGCCTCCCTTCATTCTCTCATTTACTCTTTGTCTTCCTTGTTCAGGCTTGCAGAAGAAGAAAAATATTATTTCCCATGGCAACATCTAAAAAAATAGATTTGGCATATTTAGGCAGAAATTCCAGAATGAAAGCAGTCTTTTTTTTTTTAAATTAGCATTAAGACAACTCTAAAGTTCTCTGTTATGGAAAAATCAAGTGAAAAGCACTATAAGCCTAATGTTTGCAGGAGACAAATTGTTATTTATCATTCCTTCTTGCCCATCCCTTCTCTTCTTTCCACTGTCTGTTCTCTCCTACCCTTTGTTCTCTCATCCATTCCTTCCTCCTGTCAACTTGATGGCATAGCTCCTATATTCTAGCCCCTAATGAGATGAGAGGCACAATTCCACCTTCACATGGGACTATCTATGGATAACTCATGGCAGCCAGGGACAGAAAGGGTGAGGAGGGAGAGGCTTTAGAGCACTGGTTCTCAGCCATGGCTGGCAGCAATTGGAATCACCTGCTTTTAAAAAAAAAATCGGTGTTTAGCTTTGTCTAACAGACTAGGAGTCATGGAAAAGGAATGCTTGCGTTAAGATAAGGGTCTGTTAATCAGAGACAAACTTATGGCCATAAATTAAGGCCATGCAGGTTTGTCCTGCACAGCCTTAGACCTGTTAATGAACTACAAATGTTGTCTCCAAAAAAGGAGTGGGCATGATGAGCCATGTCTGACCTCTTTTCTCATGGCTAGCAATTTAGTTTTAGGATCTCCTGTTGGCCAAGAGAAGGTCCATTCAGTCAGCTGCAGGGGGTCGGGGGGAGACTTAAGATTTTATTTACTTATTTATTTATTTATTTTGAGACTGAGTCTCATTCTGTCCCCTGGGGTTGAGTGCCCAGGTGTCATAGTCAGAGAGGATACCTAGGAAGGGTAGTTCTAAGAGGACAGAGGTCTTCTCAAGGAGACCCCAAGGATACACCTGCAGGGTCCTCTCCATGGTGACTCAGCTCTTAGGAATTTGTAGACTTAACTTCCTGGGACCTGGAAATTTCCACTTCTTTGAAATCCTATCGTTTTGTGGGGGCTGGAACAGCATCTCCCACTTGATTTAAGCTGACCAATGAGAAAAGTACCAATGGGATGGAACTTTAGGGCTAGAGATAAATAGGGAAAAACCTAGTCACTAAGGGAGTGTGGCCATTTGAATTCTTCTATGTCTTAAGCCCCACCCACTTAAATAAAGTCCTTCCTCTTATAAAAAAAAAAAAAAAAAACGGTGTTTAGGATGCACTGCAGAACCTCTGAGTCAGAATTCTTAGAGGGTGGTGGTTGGATTTCAGATTGAGACCACTACTTAGATGGGGAACACAAAAAGGAATTCAAGAAGCTGGCTAAGAGAGCCTTCGGGCCTCTAACTTACTTGCCTGTGTTCCTTATAGATAGCCTAATAGCCCCAGGAAGCAAAAGGCAGATCAAGAGAAAACAGGAACATAAATATCAATTTCCTGTCCTAAAATTAGCAATGGAAAATATCTTTCTCTGTTCTACCAGTTTACACTCTGCTGATTTCAAAGAAATCTTTTGACCTTTGAAACTGCAGTTTACGAAGTCTTGAACTGAGTGACTTCTCCTGTGGGGACTGGCCTCTGGATGAGCAAGCAAGGCTCACTGACATCTTCTGTTACCTGGGCAGCCCGTTTGCTTTCTTGAACCCCTTTTTCTTCATGGATTTCAAGTTGCAAGGAATAAAGCTTATAGAGAACTGCAAATGTTAAATAAAGACTTGAGGGAAGAGCAAGTTTCCCTTCAGTGGGTAGCAGAACTTCAGGGATGAGCCAGAAAATAGTAACACAACAAACAGAATCCAGCCCGTTTTATGGTGGAGGAAACTGAAGCAGCATATAAACGATTCATCAAACTCCCACTGTTCTTATCTAATGCTTCCTAAAACTCAGGTCTCCAGATTCCACGACCCTAAACCTATTTCAGTGATGGAACAAACCATGTTTTAAATAAAATGGCAAGTATAAACCATGAGAATAGCGAAGGCATTCTTTCGGCTAATAGGAAAAATCATATTTATTTAACCCATATACGTCGGCATGCAGGAGGCCAAAAGGCATGCTTTTCGATCTGAGGAGGCAGAACGATTGTTCAGAAGCCAAAGAAAGAAAAGAAAAAGAGAAAACAGTCATAGTATGCAGTTGTTTTCTGGATTACCAACAACCCCAAAGTATTTTTGTGAACCTATGTTGATTGTGACAATGACCACAGGTCTCCAGTTGGCCTTTTCTCTCTGTCATGCAGCATGGGCAACATCAGTACAGGGGAGTCATGTTTGCCAAGGAAGCACAAGTAGAGCCAGGCAGGCACCCTTCTTTACAAGATGCATGAGGTTTTAGGCTGAGGAGCTACATGTCTCATTGGGTAATGGGAATTGTTGGGTGTGTAGGTTCAAGACTGTAAAATGCCCTGGCTACTTTAGGTCAGTGGGGAGCATGTGAGAGGGAAAGGGAAGAGAGAAGATGCGATAGAGTGACTGGTGTGCAGAAACACCTTTTGGCTCTTAGCTATAAAGCAAAGTCACATTCCAGTTGGTACAAGTAGTATTTTTTGCATTAGGGGATGGGTACACCTACTGTCAGTCAGCTGAGAGTAGATTGCTCATGGGTCAGGAATAGATTTTTAGGCTTAAGAAAAAAAGATGCTCCTTCTCTCTGTGAGCTTTTCCTGGTTCCAGTTGCTCGAAAGAAGGGAGAGAACTGACCTTGAATAGGTGGGAAGAAGTCAGAGGCTAAAAAGAAAGTGATTTCTCAAAATCTTTCCCTTCCATCATCCTTACTGTTCATTTAAGTAATTTAAAAATTTATAATCCAGTCATAAAGGTAATGAGGGGAATTAAGGAAAGAACTTGCTTCACACACGGCTTGGTGAAGTTAAGTGGAGGTGGGCAATTTCCCCTCTAAGGACAGAATTTTGAGAGCCGACACAGTTGCTCCTGAAGGATGGCTGTGGCCAGCAGAGGGGCGGTCCTCTCCCAAGGGACAGGCACAGCAGAAATAGAGAAAATGAACCAAAGGACATGTGGGAGCTGATTCTGAATGTCAAGGAAGTAACAATGGGAACTCTCAGAAAGAGCTGCCGAGCAAGAAGCAAGTGGGGGCTCTGAGCGATTATAAATAGCTCCAATTAGAGTCAAATCAGTGAAGTTTGTGCTCTGACTGGCAAATATCATTATGAGATGATCCAGGAAGTAAGCAAGTATTCTCAATACACTGCCAAACATTGTCATCTGTCATCCTTACAAGCCAGGCCTGATGATAAAAGCTGCTAACAAACATGTATGTAGTATACGTTTCTTACATGCCACAGACAGTGCTGACAGTTTAAAATCCTATGGCTAAAATAATGGGTTTCCTAATACAAGCCTCTTTTGTGCTGATGAGGAATTAGAAGCTTTAAAAGGTCAAATAAATTTCTCAAGATCAACAGCTACCAAGTGGGTAGAACTGGGATTCCAGCAGAGATCATTTGTTCCAAAGCCCAAACTCTTGATCACTAGTCTAAGCTGTCCATTGGGAACCAAAACTGAAGGCTCAGGAGTGCTGATGGATGGGGGATGGGGTGGTGGAAAGAAAGAAGTGCGTGGAACTAAAGAAGAACATACTTCCCCCATTTTAGGGTGTATTAACCTAATCCTTTTTCTGGGAAAACAGAAAGTATGTCCAGTGTAAGATACCTCCTGTGTTCAGAAATATTAAAATGAGAAAAATGAATATCATAGAATAGGGAATATATGGCATCGTATTCCCACATTCCAAGGCCTTTGCATATTATCTCATTTAATATGCGTAATAATCTCAGAGAAGTAACTGGCTTGCTTGAGGTTATATAGCAGGTAAGTGACAAGAAAAGAACTGAAACCCTTACCCACCTGAGTATTAACTCCATGTTGAGGGGTGGAAAGCCTACATTTCTAATTTTTTTTCTCTGCACACAAGATCCCATGACTTCACACTTGAAAGAACGTTTTTAGATGTAGTTTTCATAATTGCTGTTCCTGAAAGCAGTGTTGGTGAGAGTTCTACAATCACCTTCAGACATTTCAGATGCATTAGAGAAAATGCGTCTAAAATAATGGCTTCTGCAATTTACCTAGTAACCACTCCTTGCAAGAGCTTTTCTTTAAAGCCAAGTTACTTATGCAATTTCCAGCCAGTTTACTTTGGAATCCAACTCTGAAGTTGTTCAAGTCATCATATATGTTAGGATGTTTTGTCTAGATAAGGCATAAATAATATTTTGATGTGCCAGCTTCTCTCAACATGCAATATTCATCCTACTTTATGCACATTTGGAAACTGCAATAAATGTTTTTGGACAAATTAGTCCAAAATGAAGTTTAATTGAAGCAATATTTATTACTCTTACAGTTAAAGGAGTAAAATATAACTTCCTAAAAGTTTTCTACAGGTAACAAAAGCATAGCTTAACTACTTGGGGTATTTGTTTCATTGAGTAACAGAACTCTGGAAAATTTAATAGCCACAAAAGCAGCCTTATGATAGAAAGTGGAAAGTGGACTATATCATCATATGCACATACATATATGCATGTGTATCTACAAGTTTATAGGTATATATGCAAACCCACATATGTGTGTGTACTTTGAGGAACCATTTGAACTTCAAAAAAAGGAACAGATATAAATACCCCTAGATAAATACATTCACACACTATCTCAGGCATAAACACATATGTATACACATGTACATGCATGCTCTTTTCTCCAAAGAATAGAGTTCTGAAAAATCGAAAACGAACATTTATTAAATTAGTTTTACTTAACATGATGAGCTGATATTTAAGTGAATAATTTCTTTTTGGAAAATTAACATTCCTTGGGCAATTTAGTGATTTGCAAAATAGAAGTATATGTTTAGTCTTTCAAAGGAAGACAACATATTTTTAATATGTATGTATATTGCATTTTTTCCATCAATGTCAGGCAATCAAGAATATTTATTTGTATGATCAAAATATTTCTGATTGTATATGAAGCACATTCTGCCCTATGATTACACCAATGTACACAATTATGATTTAATAAAATTATTTTCAAAAAAAGAATATTTGGCACTTACTGTGTGCCTAGTACTCTTCCCAGTATTGGAGAGAATATAATTGTATATATGTATATATATATATATATGGAGAGAGAGAGAGAGAAAATAAGGATGAATTTATAACCAGAGATTTATTAAGACAAAAATTCTTTGTTCTCCCAGCATTCTGTCTGTCCTTGGGAAGCTATTAACTATATATGGAACTGAGCTATGCTGGGCACTATTAGCAACATAGTCTTTATAGTCTTTATAGTCTCAGTTTTTCAGTCCGGACCAGATATTTACACTTGATTCCCATATGCCAATTCAAGCCCATAGCCACATAATCCAGTGTATTCATTTTAAAGTCCACTCTGCAATTTCATAGTCAACAACAGATTGAGAACATTATTCCAAACAGAAATACATATATTCAGATCTTTAAAAGTTTTACTACTACTTGTAGGCTGCATAGAAAAACTAAGGATTTAGCAATCACTCCTCCGTGAGTTCAGAATAGTATGCTTTTTAAAATCCTTCAACAGTTAAGTAATACCAAGAAATTGGCCCCCTCAAGCAATAAATTACTCTGATATTCACCAAAACACAACAACAAACTGGCTGTCAAATTTGGCAACCATTTGAAAAGAGGCGGGCCTCCTCTCTGAACTCTGAATGGAAACATTATTTTTCCTCCTCTAGAAGCCATCATCACTCTTTCACCAGAAGGAAGGTCACACCATCTTTCACAAAAGATTTGCCTGCTTGTAATTACTGCCTGCAGCGCACAGACAAACGCAATTTTTAAAATGCAAACTGTGTTATACTTATACCCAAGGGAGCCCTGGGTACAAATGTAAGGCTGCCTCACCAGTTTGTCTTAGTGAGACGTTACAGTGCTGATTGAAAACAGCTGAACTAAATCAACAGTTACCTTGAGCCAGGGGCCTTTGGAGAGCAATTAGAGTCAAGGCTTGGGTTTTGAACCCAATATGCTCTGTCAGTCTCAATGATTTGTGTTTGTTGTACTCAGTCTCATTTCCTGCATGAAATATGAGGCTGTATAAAGAGGAGAAATTCCCAAGATTAAAAAATATTTGACCTCAGTGCATTTGTGAGCAGAGAAGTACACATGTCTAAATGACCATTTGGGTTTGTAGTACAAAGTTCTATTGATGTTGGCAGCCCGAGCTTCCCAGTCTCAAAGCCACATGAATGGTTTCGAATTTCAGCCAAAAAATGTTTTCCACATGCTTTAGTGTGGGCCAATTTACACAGTAGATTTCGTGGACGCTGTGGCCAAGTGCTTCATAAAGGGCTGCCTTCTCTGGGATCGGGGAAACCACAACAGACACATTGCTAATGCAATCTAATTATCTGCTTGAATATTTTTCCAGATGTATCCAATGTCTAAAAATACTGCAATAAAAAAGGCATTATTTGACTCCCTTGACTGAAACAGTGGCATAAAGAACCTGTTTGTCTAGAGGGAAAGTTATGACATTGTACTTTCTATGACTGCATTTGAATCAGTCGAACGAAACAGTACCCACAGGGCGGTCTGTACTTTCTGTTGGAATGAGTCCTCCGACTCCAGGCTGTAGTGAGAGATCAGCCTTTATGTAAAGGGATGACCTCTCACTTACGAGTTAATTCGTCTCATTTGCAGTTTCCTAATTTGATTGGGGTTGGTCAGAGTAATTCATGACAAAGAGATTCCACACTTTCCCCACTCAGCACATTGTATTCCTCACACAACGGGACAGCGGGCCATTTCCTTCCTGTCAGGGGAAACAAAACAATCTTTTGACTAGTAAGTTGAGATTTTTACCCTGTCCCCATAGAGAAACTGGCTGTTCTGAAGGTCTTAATGTTTCCCTTTTGTTTTCCTTCAGCAGGATTTATTTTTGTATAGCAAGCCCCATACTTCAGCCTAGTTTCCTTTGTGTCATTTGGATCTCAGCTAGTCCAGCAGACACACGATGTTATGCCAGGTTATTGTTCAAGCTGTTGGCAATGATGCTCGATCCTAATACAGCCAACTGCCTAAGAGAATACAAGAGCATTCAGGAGGAATTTATTGAACTAAGTGAAGAGGTCAGTTTTACCAACCTGTGTCATCACACTCATTTTTAGTTAAGATTTTAGACTGAACTATAAAATTCGAAATAAGTGACTATAGCTAGGCAATACACACACGCACACTTTTCCAAGCAACTGAAAAATTTAGGACAATTTTTAATTTACTCTCGCCCCCCTCCATTCTCCTTCATATAGTAGCAAAGGTTGGGAGGAGAGGGGGGCATTCTGTATTACACCTTTTAGGAAGTAGTAAATCAGAGGCAAGACATTGCCTTCGCTGCTTTAATTGATCTCAGTCATAACCACAAAAACACCGTGCCCTAATTCCCATAGAGCACCACTGGAGTGAGCGGAGATACCGAATCCAGGGATACCTTTATATAGTTACGCACTGAAGTTGTGGCTGAAACTAAAGAAAAAGACAGCAGAGTGCCAAGAACTTCATGTGAGCTAATGATGAGCAAATGAGTCCCCCTAGGCTGGTTCATTCCATTCTCCTTAATTGAGCTATTCTTGCAATGAGAGTTTTTACTGATTGATTTAACTCTGTTGTTTCTTGTGAAACCCTAAAACCATATCCTCATTCACTCCACTGTTTTCTTTTTTCCCAACTGGGCTATGGTTTCAAAATATGTTTATAGTTCTCCAACAGATGTCCTTAGGGAATAAGGTCAATTGGGTATTTCAATTAGAAAAAAAATAAACAATTTCATTCCTGTGACTTTTTTTTTCATTATATGACTCCTTCTAATAAAAATGTTCCCTTATCCCATTCCCATGTACCATCAGGATGTTCTCAGGAAAGAGGGGGCAGATAAGAGATGCAATGAGATACTAGTTACTTTGGCAAACAGAGAATATTTTATTTAAAAGTGAGTCGTGTTTCAAATGTGTATTTATAATTTAGTTGTTCAGAGTTCAGTTTGTGTTTTCTTGTAGAAGGAATGTTATAAATGGGGACTATGTTCTCACAAAGACTTTTTAACCTATAACATAACCTATAGTGGATTTAAAGTATTATATTAGGATAAAAAGTCTTTATATTTTAAAATGCTAACCTGTCTTCTACTTAAATAGTATATGAGACTAAAGCAGTAATTTAGCCAGTATGCTGTGAAAATTTTTAAAAATCCTTAATGAAATTATTTTCAAAACAAGTCAAAGCACAGTACTTATATATTTTTCTTTTACTCTTTTTTTGGATCAACATCAAGTAAGTTTGCCACAAAATTTTAACTATAGGTTCAAATGTGCTGCGAAATAAAAAATTGAAAAACACTGGACTAAAGAGGAAAGGAATAAGAAAGGGGGGGGGAAGAGTTTCTTCCTGCATTAGGGTAAGAAGAAGAAGAAGGGGGAAAAAGAGTTTCTTTCTGCATTACATGTAGGGTTATCCCAAGCACCACCTTGGAGGAGACAAAGTTAGCTTTACCCTCTTCCACAAATACACTTATAAATTTTCTATTACTTTCTCATGGTCATTTTGCGGGTCCCAGTAAGTTCATACGTCCCTAAACTGTTTCATTGAGAAGCCCTCCTTTCCTGTTGTCTCAAGTGTAAGACCAATTACTAGTATGTAAAGCCCTTCACTCATCTTAATCAAAATATCTTGATGTTATTGAAAGGAATGCCTAGTGATCAAAATAATTTGCAATGAGGTATGAATAACCTCTTAATCAACTTAGGCTATTTGCATTTTAAAGTAGTATGTCAATCAACCCCAAAGAATCTTTTCATTTTATTTTTCATTTCAGGCAATACGATAACACCGAAAAACTTCAAAATCTGAGGTAAAACAAGATTTGGTGTTTGGGTCCTAACTCATAGGCAGGTCTACTAAGCCTGTGACTTTGCTCTTTCCCTAAATGTTGTGACTCTTCACATATGATTGTCTCCCTAAAAGGTCTGCATTGCAGAGAAGGCATCCCCCAAACTCCAGAATCTGGGGATGCTTAGTGAAGCTGTTTCCCTTCACTAACTCTCTTTGTCTGACAGTGTTATTAGTAGATGGGTGACAACAGAAACCCAAGACTGACTGTTGCAGAAGGTAAAGTGGGGCTCTGAGGCCTCAATTTCAGTCTTAGAACACACTAGCCACCACCTTCATAATGGTTTTGGGCAAATAGAAACGCTACACTTTTGTGTTTAATTTGTGGCAGAGCAAGTTAAGAAATGAGGTGCTTTGAACAGAATTGCTAGGAATTATACTTTCATGGGTCCCAAAATTGGTTATTTGGGTTTTGAAAGTTTGGGTTTGGGTTTTGCAGATCACAGCATGACCTAAAGCAGTGTTTCTCAAACTGTGGTCAATAAACACTTGTGTCTTCTGGTAGGTTGGCAGTAAATAGTATGCAAATTTCAGAGGGGAAAAAAGTTAAAAATCTTTTTTCACAAATATTTGACACATGTAAAATCTAAGATTAAATATAATTCTCACCAAGATCACTGTTTTTAACAGTCATTAGCACCACTAAGAGTGGCCCACGTGCTCCCTAATTCTGCTGATTAGGTCTCAGCTTCCACTCCGTTAACTGGATGCAGCACATTGAGGTTAACTTATTTATTTTTTTTCATTTTTTGGCTGGGGCTGGGTTTGAACCCACCACCTCCAGCATATGGGGCCAGCACCCTGCTCCTTTGAGCCACAGATGCCACCTTTGAGGTTAACTTATTTTCACATTATTAGTGTCTTACAGTTCGTTATATTTGCCTTTTTTATTGTCATTATTGGGATACATTATTTAATTTCTAATTTTAGCAAATGAGCAATCACACACAAGAGTAGTTTATGAAAACATAAAGATGTAATCACTGCCAGTGACCAAGTTTCAGAGTGAATATGGAATGTGACTATGTGTGTGCTGAGAAAAGGGAAAAGCAGCTAGAAGCAGTCAGATATGAAAAGCAAAAATAGGAAATCCAAAAATAAACAAAGGAAAATTTATTTAATAAGGATAGCAATCATTTTCACCCAGTGTGTAGTACATTGCTTTTATAAAACTTGATTAAATAGAGGCATAAAGCCATCAAAGCTTCAAATACTATGTACTTTTTAGGTTAAAAAAAAAAAAGACTTTTTTTGGTAGAAATATTTTCCAATAATTAATTTCTGGATTTTGTTGCTAAGATAAGTCAGGATACAAACAAACAAACAAACAAACAAAAAGATAAGTGGGGATATCTAAAGTATAGAGGCATAAATCAGAAGTTACATTCCTTATAACAAAGAACAAGTACAGTAGTTCCCCCTTATCCATTTTGACATGTTCCAAGGTCCCAGAAGATACCTGAAACACATCATATTAAACTCTATATATACTATTCTTATTTTCAATTTGATAACCAAAATAGCTACAAAGTGACTAATTCACTCAGAGACAGGCATACTGGACTGTATGATTTCACATTTGGGACAGGACAGATCAGGACAACACAAGATTTCATCACCTTACTCAGAATGGCACATAATTTAAAACATATGAATTGTTTATTTCTGGAATTTTCCATTTAATATTTTTGGACCATAGTTGATCACAGGTTACTGAAACATAATTTGAGGAATGAAACCTCAGATTAAGGTGGTATAAATCATACTTTTTCTGGGAAGGTGGTAAAATTCATTTCAAAGTTAGTAACAAATAATGAGCTGAAAGTGAAAGCATAGTAACTTCCCTAATATACGAGGTCTGACAATTAATTTCATGAACTCGCCACCATGCGCTTATGTTAGCAGAACTGTAAGACAATCCAGGAGGGTTTCATAGCCTTGGAATGCCAGTGTCTCACAGCTGTGTTCGTGTTGCTGTGTGGCAGTGTCTTGCTGAGTGGAATTCATTGTTGTTGTCTGTCTTTGTGTGTCATTGTGTGAATATTGGAGCTCGAATTATAACAACACAGACATTAAAATTTTTTAAAACTTGGCAAGAGTGGAAGTGAAAACAGAGATGTGTTAGTCCAGGTTTATCAGCATAAGAACAAATGGATTAAACTTTTCTCTGAGGAGAGAGAAAGCGTCACTGATGAAGAGAGTTCAGGGCAGCCAGTGACAAGCAGAACTGACAAAAACATGGCAAAACTTTAGCAAATTGTGTGTCAAAATCATCAGCTGACCATGAGAACCATAGCAGAGCAAGTAAACATGGACACAGAAACACTTAAAAAAATTTAACTGAAAATCTTGGCAGGAGAAAGCGGTGGCTTTTGCATCACAATAAGGCACCAGCTTACACAGCACTGTCTGTGAGAGAGTTTTTAGCCAGTAAACAAATAACTGTATTGTAACATCCTCCCTACTCACCTGAACTGGCCCCTAATGACATTTTTCTTTACCTAAAGATAAAGGAAATATTAAAAGGAAAACATTTTGATGACATTCAGGACATCAAGGTTAATACTATGACAGCTCTGATGGCTATTATAGAAAAAGTTCCAAAATTACTTTGACGAGAGAACTAGGTGCTGGCATTGGTGAACAGCTTCCCAGGGAGAGTACTTTAAGGGTGAATGTAGTGATATTTAGCAATGAGGTATGTATCCTATTTTTTTAGGAGGAGTTTGTGAACTTAATTGTCAGACCTCCATACCACAGTAGTGTATCTTGGAATATTAGTGACATATAATATATGTCCTCTCAAAGATACTTTGCTTTTGGCTCGGTGCTGGCCACCTACACTGAGGCTGGTGGGTTCAAGCCTGGCCTGGGCCCACCGAACAACAATGACAACAGCAACCAAACAAAAATAGTGAGGCGCTGTGGTGGGCACATGTAGTCCCAGCTACTTGGAAGGCTGAGGCAAAAGAATCACCTACACCCAAGAGTTTGAGGTTGCTATGAGTGGTGATGCCACGGCGCTCTACCGAGGGCAACATAATGAGACTGTCTCAAAAAAAAAAAAAAAAAGATAGTTTGCTTTTCAGTTAGCAAAACCACTGGTCAGTAAGATACGAATCAGATCTGGACTAATATGAGAAGTGCTTGGTGATTTTTTTCCTACTAATTATTTGAAATCTAAGCTAGAGGAAAGTTGCAGTCTGTTGTTGTTGTGTTTCTGCAACATGATATACGTTAGGAAAAGAGTATTCTAGTGTTATAATCAGGCACAAGGCATGTGTAGAGAAAGGGAATGCATGGCAGGTAGGAGAGGGCTTCGTGACAGACTGCTGGTTTATAGTCTTTGCTATTAACAGAGAAGCGATGGTGATGAGCAATATGCCTCCAATCCTCATGCAGTGTTGAAAGAATTCCAAGACAGAAATTTGGGGAATAATTAGATGGTGGTATATATCTTTGAATGTGCTCTGGCAAATAGATTCTCCTATTCCAAATGGAATATGTTCCCTTCCAAAAGGAGATTTTTCAAACTTTAAATGGTGAAATTATAACATATACCAAGTGTATTACACATGAATGCACAATATAATGAATCATTAGAAAGGGAACACCCTTTTCGCTACCCCAGGGAATTCCTTCCTGATCACCTTCCCTCTTAGGTTAAACCTCTTTATGCCTCACATTCCATTATTGGAAGCATGGTGTCTTGGGTCCTGGGAGTTATTTATATCCTACTGCTCAAGGTCATTGCCGAATTCTGATTTTTCCCACGTCTGTCTCCTGAGGGTGCATGTTATCATACGGCGCACAGAGTTGGTCACCCCTGCTGAAACTGGAGTGCTGGGAGCATGTCAAAAAATCATGCAAAAAATTTCAACCTCCAGTATAACTGGGTTAAAATACTATCTTGATGTGTACAGCTCTTTCCTCCTTGATATTCTTTATACTTTTATTGTTTTTATATGTAGCCTTAAATAAAACGGTTAATATAACTAGTTTTAAACTTTTTGTTTGTTTGTTTGTTTAGAGACAGAGTCTCACTCTGTCACCCTTAATAGACTGCTGTGGTGTCACAGCTCACAGCAACCTCCAGCTCTTGAGCTTAGGTGATTCTCTTGCCTCAGCCTCCCAAGTAGCTGGGAATATAGGTGACTGCCACGACACCCAGCTATTTTTTTGTTGCAGTTTGGCCAGGACTGGGTTTGAATCTACCACCCTTGGTATATGAGGCTGGCACCCTATTCACTGAGCCACAGGCACCGCCCCTAGTTTTAAACTTTTCATAAAATTATAATCTAAACAATTCTTTCAATACACAGTATGCCTGTAAGATTCAGTTAGGTTGTACATAGCTCTAATTAGTTCACTTTAACTGTTGTACAATATTCCATTATATTAACAACCACAATTTATTTATCCACCCTAACATTTTGACTCTGTGATCATCTTAGAGTTGTTTTCAGCTATTGCTAACAACACTATCGTGAACTTCCTTTCACATGTTTTCTTATACACATTTTAGTGCATTTCTCCAGGCCTGGGAAGGGAGTTGTTTGGTATCACTCGCTCACAGGATATTGTTTTGTCACAGGTATGTATGGGAAAGTGGTTGAAGGACAACAATTGTTGAGAATGTAGAGAAAAGGGCACCCTTGTACAATATTGATGGAAATGTAAATTAATACACTATAATGAACCAATTTTCATCCACACTACCTCTGTACGAGAGCTTTTCCCTCCCTATCTTCACCAGCACTTGGTACTGGTAATTTACTCCTTGTGGATGTGTAGAAAGACATCACTGAAGTTTTAAATTGCTTTTCAGGGTGTAATTTTTATTCATGAATATTTGAAACGATAAATAAAAAGTCTTTATCATATTAATAATACCAATAAAGGCCTTTTCCATTATTTGAAATGGTTACTATTTATCCAATAGCTTGAAATTATCATTTCAAAACTAAAATGTCATTGCTTTTAATGGCAATTATAAAATACTAATTTTTATCAGAAAAGCTAATCTAGGTGACAAAGACAATATCTGGCATTTTGACACTTCCTCAATCCTTGATATTTTGTTTCACACATCAGAGAAAGAAATTAATGATTGTTGGACTTCATTTGAAAATTACATTTAAAAAATCAACAGACCAAGAACAAGTATTTTGTAGATGTTAATATAACTAAAGGACTGTGGTAAAAATCCATTTATTACATCTCCTGGTTTGAAACTTCCACCTTTTGTTTACATTCTGCTCACTGATGTCAAGGTAAAAGAGAGATGTTATTTATGTTCAGAGTATTCTCTCCATAAGTTTTGGTTCCATGTAAAATAAAAATATGTCAAATTCTTTGACAGAAACTCCAAACACATGCTAGTATTCTCAGTGGTGTATCACATCACAAAATGATACCTTAGCATAAGTTGATATAAATATTAAGAAAAGAAAACTGGATATAGAGCTTATGGTTTCAGCTAAAAGAATGATTTTTAATTTTGTGGATGATACCAAACAAAACCACCCAATTCTTGGTTAGAAATGATAATATTAATGACAATTATATTTTACATTATGTTTTATATTTTCTATATACATTATAATTTCTCAGACAAATTATTAACAATTATTCTAAAATAATATCATTAAGTAGCCTACCAATGACCAAATGTTGATGAACACTATTATAGTGACAGTGACTAAAAACTGATTACAAGGATTCTAGGACTGACTTGGCACTAGCTTAATGACTGACCATCATGGCTAATAATTAGCAATTCTGAGATTCTTTTTCTTCATATGGAAAATAGATCTTATTATGGATGTTCTGATCATCTCCTATTTTGTCTAAACTAGATAATATGCAAAAATATTTTAAAGACCACTCTGTTTCCAGTTATGAAGGAGGCACTGGAGAGCACCATAAACAGCTAGAACATAAGGCAGTGGGATTCTAGAGAGAAGAGAACCACAGAAAAGTGAGACCTACATTCAGTAGGCAATTTCCCCACAAGACATTTTTGTGACCACTAAGTACTTGAACAGGACAAGACTATGAGACAAAATTTTGGTAGTTAAATTTTAAAAAGCAATTTGTCCATTTATTCTAGATTGTAAAATAACATTTAAAATTATATGTTATTATTTTTTAAAGTGTACTTTGTAGGAACATGCTCTTTTATTTGTATGCTATTGGTAATTTGTAACTGCTTTCTATTTTTTTCCTACCACTCTTTCTAGAGGTTTGTCAATTTTATTACTTTTGAAGAATACATTTCAAACTTTATTTTTGTACAGCATTTTTTAATTTCATTAATTATACCTCTTAAATATTTTATTTTTCTACTTCTTTGACTTTAAGTTTCAGGGTTTTTAAAAATAGCTTCTTTGTCTACTACTTACATTTTTTATTTTCAGGCTTTATCCTTTTCTAATATACACATATGCATATACACATTTTGAACTATCAATTTCCTTCTAAGAACTGCCATATTTCATTTTATAAGGTCGGCATAAACTTTTCGCCAGAGGACATTATAATAATTTATCTGTTGTAATGGCCAACATCTCTCGCTAAAATAGAAGCAAATTTTCTAAATAAAATATTAGTAAATTCTACTTAAGAACACAAAAAAGAGCAACACATTATGCCCATGTCAGCTATATTTCAGTGATACAAAATTGGCATAACAACAGGAAAATAAATGTTATTAACCACACACACATACACACAAAAAAGAAAGAAAGTTCAATATTACCATCACAGTAGAATTTTTAAAAGCATTCAGTAAGATTAACAACCCTTTCAGAATAAGAACTTTTGGTATGTTTAATTTGACAAAGAGTAGGTATATCTACTCCCAAAAAATCTATATGATATTTAAAGACAAAATAACTAATGCTATCCTCTTGAAACTTAGAATGACAGACACATGTCTTCCTTTTATTTCTTCTATTTAGTGCTATACTGAATGTTTTATCTAGTGCAGTAAGATAAGAAAAATGAAACTAAAAGCAGAAATGTAGAAAAGTGCAATTGCTATTATTTGTAAATAACATGATTGTGCTCATAGAAAATTACCAGAAGAATCTATTACTAAAGCACTCTAATAAATTTAGTAAGGTAATTGGATACAAGATCAATATATAATTGTCAATTATATTCCTATATATTAATAACAAAAAAAGAATTTTTTCAATAAATTTTTAAATTGGAACATTTACTGTAGCAGCAAAACATAAATTATTCAGGGAAAAATGTACCAGGAAAGCCATACAAGGCAGCTTTAAAAAAGCTAGAAAACATTGCTGTGAGAAATTAAATAGGCCTAAATAAAACGAAACTAGACCATGTTCACGAATTAAAAGATTAAAACTGGAAGAATATTAATTCTATACACTAAAATTACAATTAATATGCAATGGAAGGAGTTGTGGAAACCAATATACTGATTTTCAGACAATTTTGGATAATGAAAACAGGTGAGAGTACTTACATTCGCAAATACTAATGCTTATAAATTTAAAGCAATTAAAACATTGTGGTATTGTTGTCAGGATAGGCAAATGAGTAGAACATAGCACAGAAACCAGAGCAAGAACCATATGGTTTTGGTCACCTGATTCACCATTGCAATGCAATGATGGAAAAGAATGGTCTTTTCGGTAAATTGTTTCAGTTCATTTGATTATCAAAGGAAACTTTTAATCGTAACTCAGTGAGTAGAGCACTGGCCACAAACACTGAAGGTGGTGGGTTCGAGCTTGGCCCAGGCCTGCTAAAACGACAAAGACAACTGCAACCAAAAAATAGCCGCGCATTGTGGTAGGCGCCTGTAGTCCCAGCTACTCGGGACTCTGAGGCAAGAGAATCCCTTAAGCGCAGGAGTTTGAGGTTGCTGTGAGCTGTGACGACACGACACTCTACCAAGGGTGACACAGTGAAACTCTGTCTCAAAAAAACAGGAACCTTTATCTCATACTTTACACTATACACAAATAATAAAATTTAAAATATCATACATTGAGAAAATATGTTTATGATCTTGAGGAATGCAAAAATTTCTTTACATAAGACAGAGAAAACACTAATTGTATTAGACAAGATCGTTAAATTCTTCATTAAATGTAAGAATTTCTGTTCATTAATATATAATCACTAAGAGTGAAAATACAAGTTACAGGATAGAATGTGCACAAAATAAATAGCCAACCCTCCAAATTACTAAGAGAAAAACAGGAAATTTAAAACAGATAATAGACTTGAAGTGACATTTCACCAAAAGAGTAAAATGCATATGAAAGTGTGACCAGCATCATCAGTCACCTGGAAAATGCAAATGAAGTTACACTGAGATAGCACTCCATGTCCAGTAGACTGGTGAAAATTAAGGACAAAAACAAGGCACAATTAAGTGTAAATGAGAATATGGAGCACCTGAAACTCATTCACTGCTTTTCAAAGAATAAATTCCTAGTATCACTTAGGAAATCTATTTGGTGGTGTATGTGAGCACACGACCATCTGGCCCAGCAATTCCACTCCTAGGTAACAACAGAAAAGCACCTCTATGTGCAGCAAAATGCATGTACAACAATGTTCACAGCAGAATAATCCAACATAGTAAAAAATGAGGACCACGCTAAATGTTCAATAGCAGTAAAAGAAATAAATTGTGCTAGATTTGTGAAATGGACTACTAGCAGTAATGAGAAAGGACAAAGCACTACAACGTGCAACACAAATGAATATCACAGACTTGACGTTGAATAGTAGAGCAGAGACAAAAAAAGTACATAATATTTCATTCTACCTTCCTAAAATTCTAAAATAGGAAAAACTAACATGTGATAATAGAAATCAAAAGAATGGTTACAACTGGTGGTAGAGTAATGACTGAGAGTGTACGAGAAAGGCTTCTGGGTGTTTGATCTGGGTTGTGATCAAAAAGTGTGCATGTAACTAAAATTCTTTGCACTATACATATAGGATTTGTACTGTAGAGTTTGCATTCTACATCCCACTACTAAAGTAAACCAGAAAATAAATGAATCCCTTTAATTAAAGAGAAAATTCAGAAATTCCTATTATCTTATCTCATCTCTGTCTTATCTCTGCTGGTTATAGGGATATTACAATTCTATATCTTATCCACATGTATTAAGTTTTTTCATGAGATTCCTTAAAATAAAATGAGAGTCTCTAATATAGATCAAAGATTATGGTGTGGCAAAGGAGGAATACTCAATGTGTTCCTAAAAAAGAGATTGACATGTTTTATTCATCTAGGAGTCCCCACTGTCTAGCACAGTGCCTGACACATAACAGATGTTAGGTTTAATAACGATTTATTCAGTGAGGTAGCTTGAATTTTCATGGTTTGGGGTTCCTGTAGTATCCCTCTATTCCTGAACACTTTGTAACTTAAATAGAAATTATTTCTCATAGAAAACTTCATAGGTAACAAGAAAATTCATTAAATAATTCTGATTGAAATGGTGAGACTTCACCATGTCAGTTAGATCCAAAATGAACAGCTAGTTCACAAAAAGCAAAAAAAAGTGTCCTAGTGATTGCTCGAGAATGTAATTTATAATTTTTTCTACAGAGTGTGTGGAATAAAAGCAAACTACAGGGCTTCTGAACAAAATTCTTTCATTTTGTTATTACATTTTTCACCTTCTCATTGGAGTGATGTCTTCTTGATAACGTTTTTGTGTTTCCTAGACACTCTCTTTGTGTCCTGAAGATAAGCTGTCAACACCAACCCACAGAGACTTTTGGAAAAGAAAGAATTCCCAAGGATACTACATCTGCCTAGAGCTCTGCCAGCAGACACATGCCCTAAAAATTTCCCTTTTTGACCAACTCTTTGTCCTTGGAGAGAAACCAATTTTCCTCTTTTTTGGCATAGGATCTTCAGAGGTATCTGGATGAGGCATTTAGCATATCATCCCAGGAAGACCTTGGTCTTTAGTTTGGCAAAACATCTTCACTGAAGGTGGTAACAGCTGTGCAACAGCTTAAGGGCGTGGCATGGGGGTCTGGCGGCTGTTTTTATTTTTTCCTCTTCTGGAAGTTTGTTTCCTTTGAGTCACTTTTCAACTGTGATGGATTTATTTTCTGTTGTAAATTTATTTCAATGGTCTTGGGCAATCTTTTTCAAAATTCATGGAAACAAAGATTCATAGTCTGATGGGAAAGGGTGTCCAACATCTGTTGGAGTCTATGTTCCTGGACATTTTTTAATGGCACATAGTTGGCTTTCTAAAATGTTATGTAATGTCCATGGTGACACACAGATATCTCTAGACTATCGGTGCTCACTCGCAGTGTCTGGCCCATCCATAAGTTAAAACTGACATGCATAGGGAGATCCAGATCATTTTCTATGGTAAGGGATGATAAGAGCATGTAACAAACTTACCTCTTAGCCCTTTTTCTTGCATGCACAATAAAGCATGGTTAATTAGAAGCAGACTGTAGGACAGATTCTGGAACATATTCATCTTTTATAACTAAAACTTTATACCCCATCGAATAACATTTCTCTATCTCCCTCTCCCCTCATCCTCTGACTACCTACATTCTGGGTTTCTATGAATTTGACTATTTTTTGTCACTCCTATAAATGGAATCCTGTAGTATTGCTCCTGTGACTGGCTTATTTCAATTAGCATAATTTAACCTGTATCACTTCTTTAACACAAGGCTGTTGAAAAAAGGGAGAAAATGTAAATTGAAGAAGCAATGATTTATTTTCTAATGTTAACAAATGTACAACACAATTTCAGGTGACTTTCAAGATCTTCCCCATCTTATGCAGCCAATAGGACTTTAAAGATAGGAGCATGTCCTGTTCACTTCTTGAGCTGTAGAGTTATTACAGAATAGTTATTTTTTTTTCAAATAATAGTTGCTTCTAAGTAAGATGTTAAATTTTTGTTTTCTGAAGTTCTATATAAAAATTTAGACTATTTGTACCCTAGCAGATCTACTCATTCATAATAATTTATGAGAGAAACAAAATCCAGAACTTCTGTCTCTCTCACTTCCATGGCAAATGTTGATTTGATATAAGATAGTAGCTAGGAAAATACACATAACAGCTCTCTTCCTCTATGTTGTGAGTTAGGTCAAGTTTGCTTTTGATACTCTTATTTCTCTTTTGATTCCCTTGGTAACAGTTAAGACTTTTTTAGTTGCAAGTAGTAGGAAAGATCTTAACTTAAAAGAAAAAAGCACTGATTGGGATTTAAACATAGGGGTCAACATAAGAGAGTGATGTGAGAAAAACCCATCCAAAGGATACCAAGGGCTGACAAGCCTGAGATTACATGTGATGAACCAGCAATGAAAGCACAGAAACCAGGGCAGCTCCAGTGATCTGGAGAAACCAAATGCAGCTCCAGTGCATTTGGGTAGAGTGTTTAGAGAACAGTAGATGACTGGGGATGCATCAGTTTCTACTCTGCACCAGCCTTTCCTAATTCTGGGAAAGAGATCTGATTGGCCTAGATTGAGTCATGTGCTACCCATTGACTAGGGGAAGGCAGAAAATCTTAACTGACCTATGGAATCAATCAGTTGTTGTAGTATAGGCAACCACTCCAAAACTCAGTGGGTTAAAATCATGCTTATTTATATCCTAACTTCAGAGAGGCTAGACCTGGTTTCCCAGTTCTGCTTAAAGATATGAAGGTCTGGGTCCCAGGTGGAGAGGCTGCCCCTGCATGGGGAGTGCTCTTCCCATGGCAAAGTCTAAGAATACCAGGCATCTTTGAAGCCTTTGCTAGTATCATGGCCTAATACCCCACTGGCCAAAAGCAAGTCCTATGGTCAAGCCCAAAATCACATGGTGAGAAAGGAAACTCTGCTTTTTGTGGGAGTGATGGTAGAATCAACTGAAAAAAGGAAATAGATACAGGAATGGTGAAGAAAGGGAACCAATAATTAAACTCAGTCAATTACCCAAGAATCAAAGAAATAATTCCCTTAAAAGAAATCATGTTTTTACCACAAAAAGGATTCAGACCAGCAAATGATCAGGCCATGAAAGGCCTTGTTCTCACCTGGCTCTTATGAGCTGCAGCTTTTTGTGGTTCATCACATGGCACTTTCATAAACCAAGAATACTTCAAGAGCCAACACTATAATATTTATGGGAGGCTGTGACAAGTCCTTAAGGTAAAAGCAGAACAGGGCACATCACAGCTATATACTGTGCCTGCCTTGAGGAGCAGTGCTGAAAGTGATTGTGATTTCATTACACAAGCACTGAGAAACCATATAGGAGAAGGAATTATTGTTCTGTTACTTCTTGTACTGAAACTCCTGAGCATCTAAGCAGCCAATTAACTGGTCCCTGCTGTTTTCCAGTTACTAGTAGCCACTTCTAGTAGATACGCCTATTCTTCAATTTACCTTGTCTGGGAAATACTAATGAAACCTGAAGGACAACATACTTTAACAAATCAAAAAGAGTCCACTAATGCTGGTCCATAAACCTAGGCTAGCTCAAATTATTTATTCAAATTCCAGGGCTCCACTCCTGAGGATTCTAATTAAGTATGTCTGTGTGGAAGCTCCAGTTGAAGCTCTAAACTCCAAAACTGTCCAAGTGATTTCAAGGGTTGTCCAAGTTTAGAGTCTATATAGTCCAGTGTTTTAAGTATGAAAAAACATGATACCGAAAGTGGATGATGGTATGACTTTCTTTCCAGTGTCACTGAGCTGGTTTGTCTTATGGCAGGACCTGATCTCCTGGCCCCTTGTCTAGGTTCTCATGCTCATTCCTACACTCTACTGTTTTCTTCATGTGAATGCCCAGAAGACAGTGTGCTAATCTGGATTTCTGGAGCATAACATTATTCCTTCTACCTAAACACCTAAACCCTCTTCACTCTGAAGCACATACACATTCAGATATGTGTGCATAAGTATATAGACCTAATTGCTCATGGGTTAACCTAGTCTTTGGTTACTAGGTAAGTGAGCTAAAACCATTTTTAAATCTTTTTTTCTGCCTAAGCACAAAGTAAGGGACACTGTGATAAGAGAGCTAGCAGCAGCTTCATGGAAAGAACCTCTAGTGTAAAATCAGCCACCCTCAATGGAATGTGAATTGAAAGCCAAAAACTGTTAGAAAAAGAAAAAATAGAAAGTAGAGGGAAAAAAACAGAAAGCAGTGAGCAGGAGGTGGTAATACAGAGCTTGAATTGACCTGGGCAGCCATCTCTCAGCAGGCCAGCACTCACAGGTTGGCATGCAGGATAAGATAGGCTGAGAGACAGCCACCCCAAACAGAGGAAGAAAGATGGACTTTGGGAAGGAAAGATATGCGAAAAATTAAACACAGGGGAGGAAAAGGGTGTTTACAGTTTTCTGAGATGAGATTCAAGGCTGAAGTCACAGTTTGGCAGCCAAACCAAAGAAATTTAGTTTCCCTCAGAAAGATTTATATCTTCTAGGGTTGAGAAATACGTCTGGCTGCCAATATTTCATAAGGCAACATAGAAAGAAATACTACCTACTTTAGTGTTTGGCTTGGGACTTTTCACGTTTGTTTGGCAAGATATTTTTCATTTTGAAAGAGGGAGTAAGTATCATTCATGTCAGTTTCCTATGAAGATCTCAACGTACTTGGCCTAAATTATTTGGGGCTTCGTGTTTTACTTACCTACATACAGATATTTTGAATAGTAGGTCAAATTAACAAACCTGTAAGACTCATAACCTTTCTGTTCTAGAATCCTTTGAGATAATAATATTGCCCTCAAAGAAAATGAAAAGAAATGTAATCAAGCTCTTTGGGAATTTTGCATAGTAGTTAGAAACAACAAAACTCAGGTTCAGCCGTGCCATTTGCTATTTGTGTGACTTTGAGAAGTTATTCAACCCCACTGTGGCATAAATGCCTTCCCAGAAGTGGAGAATCTACTTTCCAGGGTCGTAGAGAGGATTAAATGACTTAAGCTCTTAGAACAATGCTTGGCACTCAAAAAGGGATTAATTGTTATTATCACATATTCTGGAATTTTTGAGACATGTCAATTTCAAATATTCTCAATTACTATAGTCATATTATCATGGAAATACCCTAAAAATGCCAACTAACTCCATGTTTAGATTATCTTTCCCAGTTGGACATGACAGAAAATTTCTTTATAAGGTTATACGTCTTTATCTGAAGTTCAGAAAATATGATCATGTCAAGAAAGGACAGAGTTCAGACAATGTCCCTGAATGTGATAAAAGAGAGGGAGGAAGAGAGAGGAAAATGTCTTCCAGTCTTCTCCACCTCCAAACCCCATCAGCAGCACTATTATAACTGCCTTGAATTATCACCAGTTCTTTATGTTTACCAGAATTCAGAGTTTCCTATTCCTGTTTTCTCATTCACGCAGAAATTTTCCCTAGCACACTCATCTGTGTGCACTGCCATAATCCCCCTCACAGGTTTTCTGTCTATTCATCATCCCTTCTGCTGCCTTTCTTTCCCTCATTCCCTTTTCTTATTTCTTTCCCACTTTCCCTCCTTCACTGTTTTCCTTACCTTGGAAAGTCTTTGGGTCCCTACTGTCCTCCAGGAACAATGTTCTCTTCCCACTTCCCTGGCATTTATCTATATTCAGGTATTATCCAGACAGAAGCTGATTTCTCTACCCCAAATATCATCCACCTCATCTCCCATGCTATGTCACTAGCTCTTTCTCAGCTGCCTTTGCTATTACATTGGCCACATAAACAAGGCCTATCATTGGCAGGTGGAGCTTGAACTAAGGGTAAGAAACCTAGCATCTCTGCCTGGTTCTTTCATTTGCTATCTGTTTGACATTGAACAAGGGTATAGCAAAGCTCATATGTGCACTGTGTGCTCTGAGGACACATGCAGGTGCTATCAGGCTCACGTGAGGCTGTATAAGGCAAACGATATGTCTAATTTCTATGGATTACTAGTTCTTAATACATATTTAACATTACTATTGTCCTATGCTGACTGGCAGCCCAGATATGCTACTCAATTCTAATATATAGAAGTGGTAGTTTCTACCCTCAATTCTATTGTCATTCCTACTGGTAATTTTTACAACTTACATTAATAATTCCAGATTATTCAGGTTATTGCCTGCTACAAGCTGCTTCTCATTCTGTGCCCTTTCTTATGCTGTCCTTGCTGCCTTCCATTTGTCTGGTGACCATTCATTGCAACTCAAACCCAGCTCAGATATGCTCTCTTATGTGAAATCTTTTCTATGGGGGGTGATATATAGTTATATAGCTATTTCCATATACTTTGTCTCTGTTCAAAACTTTTTATGTTCATATCTGTCCCTTCTATGAGACTTTGAGTATCTTGGAAGGGAGCTTGGTATCCTCAAGTTTTAGGACAGTCCAGGCAGATTGGGTCTATGTCAAGAATCTGTTGAATTGAACAATAAGTTCAAGTTATTGTTTTCTGATTATGTGAATGTAGACTTACATTAAACTTGGATTCAAGCTCCAGCTATCAAAGGACTTTGACTCTCTGACGGTGACAATGTCATTTAATGTCTAAGATAGCCAGTTTTCTTGTATGTATGTGAGGGACAATGATCACTTCCATTTACTGAGTGCTCACTATAGCCAGGGTGTGTATTTACTCATTTATCTTTCCTCATTTTATTCTTGCAACTATCCTGTGATATTCCCATTACCATTCCCATTTTAAAAATTGAGAATTTGAAGCTAAAAAGCTATTTACCTGGACAATGGAAATAGTCCTAGAACTAGAACCCTTACTTCCATCCTCATTGTTCTTTTATCTATTATGTTGGAGTATTCACGGTGATCTTTTTAAAAAATCACCAAATAATGTCATGCACTTTGCAAAATACCCTCCAGTGGTTTAAGTTCATTGAGTAAGCTCCCCCTCCAAAGCAACTAACCTAAATGTTGTCTTATGTCCTTTAAGCTCCACATGACCTAGCCCCTAATCAGCAATTTGGCTTCATCACATACGGTAACCCGGGAAGTCTTAGCTCATCTGGTCCCTCCTCAGAGTAGTTTTTCCTGAAACTTAATCCTGTTTAGTCTGGCTCCATTACTCTTCATTTCATAGCCCTATTTTATTTTCTAAGGGCACTTATCGCAATCTAAACATCATCTTTACTTATTTATTGCCTCTCTTCTGTATACTTAGTACATTTTCTTAAAGGAATGGACTGTCCAAAGTCAATTCAGCCAAAATGGATGGAATAGGATTTGAGCCCAAGACTGTCTGATTCTAAAGCCCAGCTGCTTAACTACTGCATTCTTTCACTACCTTAGTCATAAAGTTATTTGGAAGAAACAGCAGGCTAATATGGGGCTTGTTTGTAAGCTACAAGGTAATGTCAGTACAAAGTAGCAGATTTTGGTACCCTGCCGTTCAATATCCTCTGTTGAGTGTCACGTGTGCTCAGACTGTCCATTCTCATGAGGCACTGAGTCAACATCAGTGTTAAGCAACAAAAGCTGTGGCTACAGTAAATCCTTCTGCTGATACTCCTTTAAGACTGGCTAGTGGTATCTTTGAGAAAATGTCCTTGTCCACTTCCACTTTTGGCCAGGCCCTTGCCAATCCTACCCTTGTCTTCTACACAATTGGTCTTGCCCTTCTTGCTGCCATTAATGAAAAATGTACTCAAAATCTCCCTAAACTGATTCAGCACATTCTATTTTCATAGTGATTTTAGGCGTTTGTTCAATCTCCAACTACACCAATTCAGGACTTGAAGTAAAAAAATTCAAGTTCGAGCTACAGTTAATAATGGAATCCTATTCTTAAGGTTCTCTCTTCCATTATAGATGGGAAAGAAAACTGAGACATTTAGGATTGTTCACAAGAAACCAATAAGCTAATAATACAGGTAGTTAATAATAAAGCAAAAATGAACACTCAGGTCTCCAGGTACTTTTCTCCTAAAATCTGGTGAGTTTACTTTTTAAAAAATATTTTTTAATATACTATCATTATATAAATTTCCAATGTGATTATGTTTGAATGAAAAAGATCTTTATATCCAAAGTGAATGTTTATTTATGGTGTGCAAATAAAGTAGCAACCCATATATTTTATCTTTGTAAAAGCCCCAAAACTTCAAAGGAAAATAATTTGTTTCAATATCAGTAGCATAAACTAATTCTCCTTCACTACATTCCTTTGAACTCTTAATCTGCAATCAACATCATTTTAGGATTTACTAGGATTAAAAGTTTCTGGAACAATTAGCTTGATTTAGTCATTCCTCAAGGTATTTACCTCTATCAAAACATCGTGTTGTACATAGAAAACATACACAATTTTAATTTGC
The DNA here is from genome assembly GCA_963573935.1 of Arctocebus calabarensis. NCBI lineage: Eukaryota > Metazoa > Chordata > Mammalia > Primates > Lorisidae > Arctocebus > Arctocebus calabarensis. Next base: position 18,669 of record CAUYON010016228.1, on the reverse strand, counting down.
TAACTGAAGGTAAACAAAAGTCTTTAGAGCAACTGAACATTTAGATATTTGAATAATACTGTTGTTTTCTGTGCAAAATATAGAGTGTGATTTTTAAACTTACTAATTGCAAAAGTTAAAGTTTCATTTATCTTTATGGGTGAATATTTCTGGAAGTAGGCTGCGGCTCCTTCCTACTTTGATCATCTCAGTTCTGCCCTGTTGGTGTCTTGTCATACGAGGATGAAAAACTTAATTGAAGATGATGTCGTCAAAGGCACAGAGTATTACTCTTTAGTGATAACAATTGTCTCAGCAATTAGATCACAGAAATTAAAACAAGATGTATGAAGTTTTCCTTATCTAAATGCCTAAATCATTTTGCTATTGTTCAAAGAAAACAAATTCTTATTCATACAGCAAATATAATGAGCAATGGAAACTGAAAAGGTGGAGGACACAGTTCCCTGGCCTTCTATCAACACATCTCCCTCCAAGATGACCCTTTCTGACATGGGTATACTTACAGACTAGCCTGCCTACACGTGCTCACCATCTTGTATTTAAAAAAAAAATCTGTTTAACTTTTCTCCCCATCCTTTTTAGTCAACGAAGCTAGATAACCCTTTCTATAGGAAGTTGATTATTATGTTTGAGTCATAGATCATTACTATTACTAATAGATAATGCCATTTGGAGCATATTCACATCCTAGAAACTTTCCAAGTTTACAATGTTTACTTGAATTTTTCCAGAGAACATTTGTCATTTCATTCAAGAGCAGACTTATGGGTAATTATTTAATCAAAACTACTGCAGTGATTGCTACTTGTGTAGAAAACTATAAAGCTACAGCAGGAATTCAGCCAGGATTACCAAGTCTAAGTGGGCACCGCTTTTTGTTAAATGTTGGGTAAAAATGAATTACCATAACTTTAAATTTGCAGGAAATTGAAGGAGAATCATTCTTTGATCAGAACCACATTTCCAAATTTTCATTTCTTGTATTTTATTTACACAAAAATACATAACAAAAATTCATAGAAGACATATACATAGAACACCTAATGATGATTATTGCATTCTAAAAAAAGTCTTATGCTAGTTTTGAGGGCTCTGATATATACTTCTTTTTTTGACTCAGAGTCAAAAAAATGAATATTGCAATGCATTACAAAGTATCCATCTTTTTATGATTCATTATGATTTCACATATACAAGCCACCCAGTGGAGGGGAGAAATATTAAGACGTTAGTGTCTGGTTATTCAACTAAAATGTGCACAAGATATTGTTGGTAGACAGGTTAGAATAGAAATAACTGCTATTTTAGAAAGAAACCTTGAGTTTAAAGCTCTATAAGTTATATTTTTATTTACATGATTCTATTTCACTTTTATTAACTCTAATAGACATAAATTTTAGTGTAACACTAACTATAGATATGACTTTTCTGAGACTAGTTGGACATGTATACTGGAGAAAGTAAATACAGTTCCTTGAAGGGTAATAAAATGAGGTCATAGTCTGCAAAGAGATTATAGAAAAGATAGTTTTAAACTATTGTTTTCCTTCCCAATAACATTCTTTTAAAAAAATGAACTCAATTTTTTTAAGTAGAAGCTTGCTTTCCCAAATGCTGTTATTAAAAATGAGTCCAAATTGGTGCCTAGAACACAGGAATTCAACCCTTATTTATCAAATGATGGGTGATTCATGATTGAAAGTGGGTCTTCTCATAGCAAAATGTATTTCCTGTTATGATATAAAACATGAAAGACTCTGTAGCTACCCCACATTGGCAAAAAAAGACAGGAAGTTTTAAATCTGTGGCCTCCCTTTATGAGTGGTGAAGTGGGCAGACTTGGTGACCCAGTCTGAGATGATCCAAGCGTGTTGATAGAATCTCACTAATTCACTTCCCTGAGACCAGCAATAAATAAGACTTCCTGTGTAGCATGTTTAGCCATCACAAGAAAGGATTTGTTTCTGGCTAGAAATCATCTAAAAAGTTTTTTGTCCAAGTTTAAATGTAGTTCTTCAGGGTTTAAGTCCGTGTTGCTAAAATTTGGTCCCTGTGAATTTCCTCACAGTAGGAAAGAAGCTGGCTGTATCCATCATGTTAAGGATGGGGGCACCTTTATTGGGTATGTGGAGCAAAAGCTGAAGAAATAGATTCAAACATAACCTGACTGTGTGCAGCAGGAGAGCCAAGGTGATCAGAGGGCAGACACCTGCCTTTCAGCTAAGTTGAAGACGTGTTTGTTATGGATATAACTCACTCAGGCCAGAAGTTACATCCAGGGAGACCAGCTAAATCAGGGAGGATCATGCCATGTCTGTGGAGTTAGACAAGCTAGATGATAAATACCTGAAACCAGCAAGAAAAAGAAAGCAAAATGGGAGCGTCATTGTACAGTGGCAGAGAGTCAAAGGAGGCTGGATTTAAACCCCAGCTCTGCCTTTTTATCACTATGAGACTTTGGGCAACTGTGGTCATATCATTTGCTTAAAATATGAGCCTTCTCTTCTCTACTAGGTTTAATTTCAGAGGCCCTCCCTGTGGGAGGAGTTTCCCAATACATCCAGTGATATCAGGTGTGGCCGTGTGACTTGCTTAGACAAGCGAATATGAACAAAGGTGATGTTTTTTAAACTCCAAATAAAGGATTTACTGCATGGTTTTATATTTTATTGTTCTTTTCCCATTTCTCTGAGAAGATCATGTTATAGACAGGTTTGGCTCCTTTAGCCTAGACCCAGAGGAAAGAGCCAAAGCCAAACCACAGGCTTACAGCTGACAATTATCACCAGTGCATTCTATTATTAGCTACTGAGATTTGGGGTCATTTGTTACCACTGGATAATCTGCCCCAAAATGTCTGATCCAGCAAGTTACATAAGTCTCTCTGTCTTGGGTCCCTCATCTATAAAATCAAATTAAGGTTACCGTGAAGATTAAATGGGATGATATTTGGCGTTTTCCAGCTAAGAGTGGTCATTGTTATTATTTTAGGTTCCCAGAATAGTAATCTGTGAAACAAAAAAGACGAGGCAGGATTTGATGAAAACTACAAGGTGGAGGAGGTTCTGTACAAGTAGATATTGGGATTTAACTAGAGATACAAGTAACAGCCTCTGAGGAATGAGGGAAAGGGAGAGAGAGAAAGGGCAGTACTTGGGAATGAGTCACCCCTTTAAGGCACAGGTTTTGTAAAGGCTTCTGATGGAAACCAAATCCATCTGAGAACATTTTCAGATCCAAATTATGTGCTGGGAACAAACAAGTAGACAGGATCTTAGGAGTTACTGACTTGAGTCTTACATGAGGCAAATATTTCCAAAATAAACATTCTTGTTTGCATCTAAATAGTTTCTCCCCACTCTTGGTGTTTTTAAACCCAGGAGTTATGTCTACATTTTACATAACTCCCTTCTTTTGGACTGAGTTACAGTCTATAAAAACTATATCCTTTATGTGTCTAAAAATTATGTTTTAGATAGATAATGGTCTACCAGTTCTAAACAAGTTTTAAATTTCTTAACACTGAAACTTATCTCTTACGGATATAAATACCGTTGTTTTTGATGAGTGGTGAAAAGTGTCGTGTTGATGCTGCATTAATCATGTGGATTTCATCCCAAAGATTGTTCAGAGTGTAAAACTGATCAATTACTTGCCCTTGCCATAAGACAAGTGAGGCTTAATGGGGCCTAAAGAGTTTTTTGGGACAGGACTCAGTTTTACTACTACAATGCTTTTGTGACGCCAGAGGACAAATGACAGGAGTTAAAACCAACCATTCATTCAAAAGGTTTAGCAGTTTCCAATATTGGCCTCACATTAGAATCATCCATGACAATTAAAAAGTACTCAGACATTACTTCCAACTACTTAAAAAACTAAACCAAAAGACTGCTCGGAGTAGGGACCAGCAATCAAAATTAAGACACAAATGAAACTTGCCAGGTGACTCTAGTGTGCACTCGGGTTTAAGTATGATTGACAAAGAGATAGAGAAGTCCAAGGATAAGGAGGGATTAGCTGAGAATCCAGGATGCCAGAAGAATACAGAGGAAGACTATTCAGTGTTTCTCAGGCGTCCACATGCAGAAGAATCACCTGGGGGTGGAGGGGAGTCTTGTTGAAATGTAGATTCTGATTCAGTAGGACTGAGGTGACAACTGAGAATCTGCATTTCTAACTAGCTCCTGCGCTCGCTCTTTACCAGTCCTCTAGCACCTGGTAATTACTCACTTTCGCAACAACAAAAAACAGAGCAGTCTCCAAGCGGCAATGTGATGCTGCTGGGACCTGGACCGTACTTGGAGAAGAAAGAAGGTAGACAAGTGAGAGAGGTTCCAAGAGAATCCCAGGCTATGAATGCCTGGGTGACTCCTTTAAGATTGCATGGAAAGCTAGAATTACTTAAAAAGACCGGAGCAGAATTTGATAAAACAATGATGGCGCATGTCAATAGGAAGAATTTAGTGATTCCTCATCTCTGAATGGTTGCCATTGCTTGAATTTATTCTAGGAATCTCATCAGAAAAGGAAAAACTAGAGTTGGGGTGCCTTGTATAGGATGATACACAAGGAGCTAGAAACTAAATGTAAAATATGTATCTTCAAACGTTGTAAAAGGTGGGCGTTTGATAAAGACCACCCTGTCTAAGATAGAGTAAGTAAAAGCCTGTGCAAGGTATCTCTATTGATAGACAATAATACTGAATTGGAACAAATTCACAAAGAAAATTCAATGGTTTGAAATGGCATTTCCAAAATCTCTCATGTTCCTGAGATCATTTTAGTCAGCATACATTCATGATATAAAGCACATTGAATCACAGAGCAATAATGTTATTTTCTTTTTAACTTTCTTTCAACCCTTTTGATTAGTTCTAGGGGAAAAAGTTTATAATTTTGGGTTGTATGTCTTTGCCAATACTCTGGCATCTGTTACCAGCAAAAACAAAAGAGCAGTCTCCAAGCTTAAAACTCCGACAGGCAAAAAAAAAAAAGGTTACTGGGGAAACTTATTAAATGTAGAGTATCAATGTCTTTATATAGTGATCAAGAAAATGCCAAGAAGGCTATCTGTAACAGTACGATGAAAACATTTCTGAATGTATATGAATCATGCCCTATGATTGCACCAATGTACAGAATTATGATTCAATAAAATTAAAAAAAAAATCAGATAAGGGAACAAATCCATGGAGTCTGAAAGAGGTTCGAATGTGGAACTCCCATTGTCCTTTCCGTCAGAAGTCAGGATGTGCTACTTTCCTGGTGTGGTTACAATATGCACCCAGTACTGCCAAAGAGGAAAGTTCAGCAAGGCTCATCATTACATCAACATGGTTGATTTCCTGATTGAGTGACCACTTGATCAATCTCAGTCTCCAAGTTGACTGATTTTGCAAGACCCCAAGCTTTTACCTCAACTAACATTATTTGTGTTTCTGGGAAAACTAGGCCTTGCCCTAAATTTTCGTCAGTCCATTCCCTAAATCATATTTTTGATGATCCAGCATGACCAAATTACCCCAGGTAGACAAGGAAACTCTTATCAGACAGGATATTCAAGATTACCTTCCAGTAACTGAGATTAAATTCTTTACTAAACACCATGCTTATCTTTATCTGTGAGCATCTCCAGGACCATTTCCCTCAATACTATGCCCTTCTACCTGTTCTGGGTGGCAGCTGGGGAGTCTGTGCTGGTGCCTGGCTGTAGAGTCTGTTGCTATGTCTCTGTGTTTGTGCATATATCACATGCAGGGACATGTGTGGGTGCTAAGGTTCAGCATTTAAAATAGACCTGCTAGACTCCTGTACTTCTAAAAAAATGTTTCTAGGAGAATAAAAGCACAGAGATAATCAAGAAAATAAGAAATCACTCATCACTCAAAAGTACATTTCACTCTCCTGACTCCTAACAAAAACAGTGAAAGGGGAAATTTCATGGTTATGTGAGTTTATACTTTTTTTTTATTATTAAGAGTTTATACTTTTAACCACTATACTCCACTAAGGAGAATGGAGAAAATACTAAGGAATAAGTGAAGCTAATATTTGCTATAGGATTGTCTACCACCTTCTTGCTGGAGTTCTTACTCTCTAATACCTTCCACAGAGGAAGTTTCATTTCTGCTATAACTTCAGTTACACCTGGGTCTCAGGAGTCAATCTTGTACGACAAACCCATATTCCAGTAATCAGGATCTACCTTGACCTGGGCAAAGCCAACACTGTTCTTGTTTTGCTAACATCGTCTGTGCCTTTTTTTCTCAATGTTTGAATGTTTCTGCATAACTGTTTGTTTTTGTGACCTTTATGAAGTACCACAAGGATACCTAAAACACTGCCTGAAATGAAAATAACCAAGTATCAAACAATGAGATAAACAATAAAATATAAATGTCTTTGGTAATTCAAAATGCTTAGGAATTTGGATGAGGAATGAATTTTGTTATGATCCAGCAGAGAGGTGATGCTGGGTTATTTGTTTTATTTATTTAATCAGCAGATGTTTAGAGGATAAATAGTTTGTGCCAGAAACAACTCTAAATGGTGAGATTTTGACTTTAAATAAGAAAAATTTACATGGAGATTCTAGCCCAGAGGGAATATGAAATCTAAAATTTTAATTGTCATATTGGCTGGAATAGAAATGTTTTGGTGTGATAGACCAGAATTAGAGTGCTTAGCGTACACTTTCCCCCTCATCAGTAATTTATTTTCCTTATTTAAGACAATGATGAAACAATCAATTAATTTAATTGAATATTTACTGAAATAATATGATAAATAATATGATAACTGATACTCTTTAGTAATGATTTTAATTCATAAAGTAAAAGCATTGAAGTCCATGAAGGTTAGTGATTTGTCCAAGGACACCAAGTAAAGTTTTGGAACCCGTGTTACATCCCAACACATATCTCTATTCTTCATATTTCAGGAGCAGAAATCAGTTTTCTTCCATTTCTTCATCTCTGACATTTTATGGAGACTGACAATAAAATGCAGTTCTTACATTTTATTTTTTCTATTTTTAAACTTTTTTATTTTAGACTTATAAAATTATTGCAAAACTTGTACAAAGAATTTCTGTATATGCCTTAGCAAGATTGCTCAAACATTAACACATAACCACAGCACAATTACTTATATCAAAAATTTGACATTGATAAAATATGAGTATCTGATCAACTTTTTGACATTTCTATGCTTTTCCACTCATGTCCTTTTCTGGTTCCTGATCCAATCCCAAGTCACATGTTGCCTTTAGTCTTCACATCTGCAATAATCTGGAACCATCCTTTAGCCTTTTTTGTCTTTCAAAAATCTCAATTTTTTAAAGAACATTGCCCAGTTACTTTGTCAAATATCTCAAAGTTTGGGTTGGCCGTATGTTTCCTATGATTTAATTTAGATTATGCATTTGGGGGTAAGCATACCACAGAGGTGATGGTGTGTCCCACTCACTGATACCATGATATCATTCTTACCAAACACTAAGTTTTCCATTGTCAATGATGTTAACTTTGATCACTTTATTGAGTAAGTGCCTGTTGGTTTTGTCCACCATCAAGTAACTGTATTTTCTTTGTATCTTAACCAATCTTTTGGAAGGACTTACTTTGAGACCATGTGAATAGAGTTTTGACTTTGAAAATGTGAACAGCAAAGCATTTCTTTGTACAGTATGACAGAATAGTCACTGGACTTGAACCAACAAGACTTAGGCTTTGGTCTCTTCATCTATCAGTTTGGGGGTTTAGACTCAAGGGATGTTTCCTAAGTGCCAAGTGGAGATCTCCATGCACTAGAAACACCTTGTTCAAAGTAAACATTCCTGGTTCCCTTTCCAGACCCTCTCTTTAAGAACATCTACTGATGCTGGGTCTTTCAAAGCAATCCTTTTAATATAGTTCACATACAATTTTGAAGTTTTGGAAGTTCCAGTAACGCACGTTCTTTAAGGCCCCACTTAAAATCCTTCTTCCTCGCTGAGTTAATTTTCCAGGAATGCTATCATAGAAAGTGGAGGATAAAGAGAAAATATGCCTAAAATAATTTTTCAATTTATTTACTTCTACATATGTCACTGCTACAAGCACAAACAACAGAATTCAAGCATGAAATGGATGCAGCAGGAGCTTTATCCTACGTTATCTGCAGGTCTGTTTGATGACATCTCATCCCTCACATAGACTGTTTTTCATGAGCACTTTCCTCCCATTTATATGGAGTAGAGTGATTACCCAACGATTGTCAGCCAGTGAGAAATGCATGGAGAGATAAAGAAAAGGAGATTTCCTCTCAGTGACAGTATGTGAGGATCTATTCCCTTTATCAGAGAATCTGGACTCTAATGAATGGATCCCATATTGCCTATCCATCACCTGCACAGGCACATAGCAAGCTCCAGGGCTCAGTTAGAGCTGACCCAGGCCTTTCGGCATTCTGCTGTGTCCGTAAGCCTCCTTTCCCATGGATGAGACTACTACGTCCACATTCCTTGCAAAGTATGAGTTATTAGTCTAAGGGGAGAGGAAAAGAGGTCTCAGGAACTGCCAAAATAAGGCAGTGGGAAGGTTTTGGTGCTAAACCGGAAGTGATGAGCTTTTTGTTCTAGAACATCAACTGAGCTTGTATTCTCAGGTTGTCTCACATGGTGCCTTTACAAATCAACAGCCTTTCCACTCACTTTACCTCAAGAAAAATTTTCCATATGTTTATAAGAATAAATACTATGTTGTCATCAGGTGATTAAGGCTGCTGGAAATTTTTAATTATTTTTTTGGTTTATCAACATTTCCTAAATTATATACTTTTAGCATATAAAATATATATATTTTATACTGGTACCATTGTGGAGTGTAGATTAATATAAACTTTGTACCTTCTCGTAGGGCAATTTTCAAACATTTTTAACAATTAAAACATAGGCACTTTTGTCACTGCAATTCTATTTCAAAATTATATTCTAAAATATAATTCTCAGAAATACACAGAGATATATTTACAAGAATGTTCACAGCAGTATTTACAAGATGTGATATCGTGGAATAACATATACAGTCTTGATTCAAATTTCTTGGCCTAGGGTTCCTAAACTCTTTGCAATCTCTAAAGCAATGTCTTTTTTGTGTGAGAAAGATTAGCATAGTTTCAGGATGACGCTGGTCACAGGAAAGGCGGTCACAGGAAAGGCTGGTCACAGGTCCATCAAAGGCGTGATTGGAGAGCAAATGAACCCCTCCCTTCAACTTCCAGGGAGAGAAGAGAGGCTGAAGTCAAGTGGATCCTCAATAGCCAATGTTGTAATTAGCAATGCCTGTAAAGTAAAGCTTCAAATAAGACCCAAATAAGGGTCAAGGTTTGGAGAGCTCCATGGATAGCTGGACACTTGAGCTCCTTGAGGATGGTGTGCCCACGAGGGACGTGGAAGCACCATGCTTCTTCCCTGAGTCTTCTGTGCATTTCTTCATCTGTTTCATTTATAATATTTTTTGAGTAAACTAGTAAAGGTAAGTGTTTCCCTGAGCTGCTATAGCAAATTGATTGAACTCCAAAAGTGGATTGTGGCAACTGCAACTTGAAGCGAGTCATCAGAAGATCTGGAGGCCCAGACTTGCAACTCTTTTCTAAAGGAGGTGAAAGTAGGAGACGAAGGTAGTCATGGGAACTGAGCCCTCAGCCTGTGCGATTTGATGCTAGCTCTTGAAGGTGCAGGATTAAATTAGAGGACACTTCAGCTAATGTGTGCTTGCTTGCCAGGGGAGAGAAATTGCCACATATTTTGGAAGAAAAGAAGATTTCTGTGTTTCATTACTGTAGTGGTTGTTGCTGAGTGAGAGAATACTAAAAAACACTGAATCTGTCTGTTTTTCCCTGCTGTCATAGAAAAGACCATAAGGATGTCTAAACAACAGAAAGGAGAGATTTACTGCAAGTCTCCAGCATGAACCAAAGGTGCTTTCTCTTCAAAGAAGGGGAGAATAGGTTGGGTTTCATGTCTTGCAGTCATACATATTCAGCAGAGTTTTGGGAAAATAATTCATATTTATGAGGGGAGCCGAGCACATGTTCAATGGACAAACATATATGTAATACACATTCCACCTCAACCCTGGGAGGGGGTCTTAACAATAAAGTTAGGTAGAATTTGGCTCTTTGTAGCAAAAGGTGAGCTAGAGAACACCAAGATCCTCTATAAGCTGTCTGGAAGTAGCTTGAGGTCGGCAGTGGTCTGTATTGTAAATCAGCCTCTTAATTCCTATTATTAGGGAGTTCAGCAATGGTGCGATTTTTATTGTGGCTATAGAAACTTAGTAATTTGCCATGCCAGCCATGCCTTGAAAGCTCAACCCATAGGTAACTTTGTTTCCTAGACTTAGGGTCCATCTTTGTTAATATAAAGGTGTATATTTTGGTATTTCAGATCACAATGCAAAGACGAAGCACAACTGGAAATTGCATAAATGTCCATCAATGGTCAATTCATTAAAAAAATGGTTCTTCCATCTGACCAAGTAATTTATGGCTCTTTGTAAAAAAGGTAGATCCGCATATGCTGAAGTGGAGAGATCACCAAGCTATTTTATTAAATGAAAAGATGAGGTACAGACGATAACTTCTAAAATTCTGCTGTGTTCTGTTTCTTGGACCAGATACCGCCTGTCACATCTGACCATACAAGCCTATAAAAATTCAAGGGGTTATAAACTTCAAATACATGGATTTTTTCTATGTGCACATGAAACTATAGTACATATATTAAGCCGCTATGTAGAATATTACCTATATATCATTTGCAATATTAAATAGTGAATATTTATATTAAATGCTCTGATATTTGTGCAAATTCTGGAAGAATATACAAGACATACACAATGATCAACTCTGGAAGGAAGAAGAGGATATGAAGACTGCTAATTCTCTATCTTTGGTATGTTTTGATTTGTGATTTATTTGCAAACAAAAGAAAAGTAGTTGAAATTATTTCAAATACTGATACACACCACACATTCCTGGGGAAAGTGAAATAGCTCCTCTGTCTTCATCACTCAAAGTCAGCTGTCGAGCCCAATGGTAGTGGTTTCTCCATGCTGGATTCATGCTCTCAGAGTTTAGTATTCATCCTGCTATATCTGAGGTGCTTTTCTCCTTGCCTACCAGACCCTCTCTCCACATCTTTCAAGGTCTCCATTCTAAATCTAAGTGTGGGAGCATCTGTTAAACAGCTGCTACTTCCAAATTGAGATAGGGCCACATTGCAAGCAAGAGGCCAGGACAAGAATCATTCTGAGTAGAAAATGGTTTGGCAGGGTCCGATGCCCTGGGACCCATCTGAAAGGAAAGATCATTAATATTAATCTAACTGTGAGCAGGGTGGGAGCAAGTGAAGCTATGTTTTCTGAAGAAAATGGCTTGAGCTAAGGGCTGGTTTTATTTGACAGAGACAATGAGAAATCACTTGCTGGTGCTAAATGGATACATGATTGTCTGTAATTGATACATGATTTTTTTAGCTGCCTTCTCTGTTCTGGGCAGACGAGCCATAAAGAATCATAAGAAAGTCCGTTCACAGAGCCTCACAATGCCAAAGGGTGTGCCCCAGTAGGGTGTTGGGATTTTCAGCCTGGGGTTGAGAAATTATAGTGGTCACCATACTGTTTAAGAATTTCTAAGTACCCCTAATATCATGTCAGTTATTATCAATAGTTCAATTGGCTATAGGCTCGTGGTTAAAAGCAAAAGATTTGGACTCAGGCTACCATGCACAGAAGTTCTGACTTAAACACTAACGAGCTTTGCAACCATAAGTGAACCTATGAACTACAATGTCCTCATCAGTAAAGGTGCATACCAATTGTATATCTCTCATAAAGTTATTTTTAGTGATTGTTAACAATAATACATCACATTTGCAAAGTGTTTATCATATGCCGTAGTTACCTATGAGAAACGTTCAATTATAAACAATTTGTATGACAGAAATTAAAGATACAAAGCTATGGTGAAGATGCAACAGAAATTCAGATATAAGGCTATGTGACCCTGACCCCTGTGAACTTTGAAACCCACATTGTGTTGGGACAGTATAGTTTAGTACTACCAAAATGACTATGTTCTGCAAAGATACCTTGAAAATAAATGAGCTTAAGGCAAGCTTCCATCATTCTCTCAAAACAATGAAATTAAGTCCTTTTTATAACATCCACTCATGATCCCCAATGACTCAAAACATTAATAGAATTTTCCAAGGTCCAAATGTGTTAAGGCTGGCCCTCAGGTTATGCCCACATTATTATGGTGTTACCTAATTAGTCACTAGTGACAGCGTGGTTCACTGGTGAGGCCGATCAGTGGCACTCAGTGGTTCCCCTGCTGGACAGCAGTATCAGTGTTTGCTGGAGCTTTCAGATATGCAAACGTAGCCTCAACTCTGAACTCCTGAGTAAGAATCTTTGATAGCTGGATAGTTTCAACAATCTCTCTAGGTGATTTTTATGTGTGGTAAAGTCTTTAAGAAACACTGTGCCTAGACCAAGATGTTCAAGGAAATCGTTATTACTATAGCCATACAGTGGGTGAGCAAGAGAGGTGAGATCTGTATGCATTTTATTAAGGGAGAGTCCCTTGTCTTTCCTAAAAGATCTACCCCATTCTTTTATCCCTAATACTCTCAGCCTTAAATTGTTTTCCTTTTTTTCTTTTGATGCTGATGACAAGAGTAAAGACAGGATGCACCACCGGGCAATTAAAAAAAAAAAAAGGAAATTCCAGTTAATTGCTTTCTAAGATCAGGTAAAATGGGCTCATTTCCCTTGCCTTCCCTTCCCTTCCCTTCTCTTTCGTTCCATTCCTTTCCCTTCCCTTCTTTTCTCTTCCTTTCCTTGCCTCCTCTCCCCTCCCCTCCCTTTTTCCCTACCATACAGACAAACATGCCTCCTGGCTGGTTCATCAGGTAGCCTAGAAATAGGCTTGTTTTTGCCTTCCTCTCCTCACCTCTCCTCTCCTGTGCTCTCCCCATCCCACTTCAGCCCTACCATCTTTTTCCCTTCTTGCTGGAAAAATCCCATAGAGACAAATGTGTCCTGGCTGATGGTCAGAAATCTGTTTTCTCATTATATTCTTTTCTTCCCTTTCTCCATTCCTCTGTTGTCCCAGACCCGTTCCTCTCCTCTCCCCACTTCTCTTTCTGAATCCCATTATGTATCATCAACCTTCTTGCGAATTTAACCCTGAATAAGGTAGAAGAGGGACCTATCTTATAGGAGAATGCAGGCTGGAGAGGAGAAAATTAGAAATCAGTGAACAAATGCAACGCAGTGCGTTTGCTGGATCAATTGAGAAATCTCTTCACAGAAGCCAGGATGAGACTTGATAGGGCAAGAATTTTTGAGTGGGGCTAGGACGGGCAAGCATGGCCAAAGAAGCTTAAAGATAAAAAGGGCACCAATTAGAGAATTTTAGCAAAGTCTCTTGGCTGGGACACAGAGGAAAGGGAGAGAGTTTTGGTGGCTTTATCCCAGACATGGGAAACTCAGAAAGGTTGGAAAGGACAGGTACTTAGACAATCAAGAAAGTGGTCACTCCTCTAGAGGTAGATACAGTGGAGACACACTCCCTGTCCTCCTCCACCTCACAGTAGGATTTATGAAGAGGACTCCATACGAAGGTTTCTGGTCTGTCGTATTAGCTAACAAAAGAAATGGACCTGTAAGAAAGTCCAATTTCTCATAGCACCATTTCACAAGTGGTCCTTTCCTAAGCATTGGTGGTTCACAGGACAGTGTTGCAGGTTACAGACGTGATCTTGGGAGCATTAAATGAAAAACTTCAGACAAATTAAATTTAACAAAACATAATTGAGCAAGGAACTATTTCATTCAGGAATTGAGCAGTTTCTAGAACCAGAATAGGTTCAGCAGGACACCAGGTGCTGCCATATGGCCAGATAACATTATAGAAAGAAGAAGGAAAGTGACACATTGAAAATGGAAGTGAGATACAGAAATGGCTTAGCTTTGTCTTACTTGAACATGTTTTCTTGTACAGTTGATCACCTGTGATGAGGTGAACCTTGGTTGCTGTGATTGGCTGAGACTTGGTTGCTTGTTACAAGAGTAGGTTTTCTTTACATATCCACCTAGGTTCCAGTTCACTAGCTAGCAGAAAACTTTTAGACGGGACATTTTAAGGAGGTAAAGGAGGAAGGAGGTAAGGAGGAAGGTAAGGAGGAAGCTTTAGGTTAAATTTCATTTAATAGGAGTTAGTCAGAAAGAGCTGCATAGCTTCAAATTCCCATGCTACCTCTTATTTCTTATGTGTTTTTGGTCAAGGTCATTAATGTTTTCTGACCTTCCATTTTCTTATCTGTTTAATGCAAATAATAAAACCTACCTCTAAGAATGTTGCAAAGATTAAAATAAGATAGCGTATTCTTGGCACTGGGCCTGGGTACATAGCAAGACCTCAAGGGTTCTAATTAAAACACTCCTTGTCCTTTTATTCATTCCATCGATCAGCAAGTGGTTACTCTTTCCCTACTCTATAAAAGAGTAAAATGATCTTTCCTCTTTACGCTTAGGGACAGCGGGTAGGAGACATGTAATTTGTAAGTATGTAGATATAACCCCAATAAGTACATGATAAAGGGACTGGCACGGCCAAGTGTGAGAACATAAAGACGAAAAAGGCAAATTCTGGCCTGGAAAAGAAATGGTTTTATAGCAAAGGCATCACTTTTGTGAGCCTTGAAACTTGTGCTGAGGGGGAGAGGAGGCTGGTGCATGATGTTTTTGTCAACAGCTACAATTTATTGATTATTTATATGGTTCCAGGCACCAAATATGTATTAACTCATTTACTCTATAAAAACCCTCAGAGGGAGGTACCATTGTTGTCCCATCTTATAGAGCAAGAAACAAACATAGAGATGTCAAGTAACTTCATAAGGTTATGAAAATTTAAAGCAATGAGGTGGTGGCTTGATTCTAGGGAGAGGTTAAGGCTGTACTTTTAACCACTGGATTGATATTTATGTTGTAATTAATTAATTTAACCACCATTTTACTCCAAATTAATTATACAATGTAAATAGATGGATGTTGTTGAAGGACAAAGTATTTTAAAGAAGAAATTGTCGCAGGAAGGGGGATTAAAGAAATCTGGGGTGGGGGGTGGCGCATGGATAATGAAAAATGATTCCTGAGAGGAAACATTTAAAAATAACAATAATTCCATATGGTAGAAAGAACTCCTCTGCTGCCCTTATTTCATTGTCTCGCATTTTTTATGAACTAAAATATATTCCGCTCACACAAACCACTTCAACATCTTTTGTTTTTAATCTTTCCGACATAGGAGAACAAATTTAACAATGAGATTCTGTTTCTGTTCTGTACATGTGGAATAATTAAATTTGCATCCCACTTTAGCGTTGGTTCTGCTATTTGAAGGGAAATATATCAATTGGACACATGCCTCATGAATTCTTTTCTGCAAATAAGGCATTTGGAGAAAGTTGGGGGGAGAGAAACAGCAACGTCTTTCCCCAAGTAATAATCACAGTAAAATCTGCGTTTAGCAACAGATTGTTTGACGCTGGATTAATTCCCATATGAGAGGGGTAAAGAGGACACGGTAGTGAAGGGAGGGTGTAATTGTAGAAACTCTCAGTGGGTTTGAAAGGAAACATTTTGCAAGAGAGCTCAGCTGGTAGGTTATCTGTAAAGGACCTTGGTCAGGTAGCATCAGGGACCCCTTTTAGTCTCCAGATTATTTCTAAGGTCTTAGTAAGTATCTTCTTTTATATAGATCCCAGGGACTGAGCTTGATTCGTGGAAGATACAAATGTTGTGGGAGATAATCCATTCATGTGTTTGGAAGGGAGGAGTTGAATTTAAACCTCAGCCCTCCTACTTTGCATACTATGAGATCTTGAGCAAGTTTCTGGCCACCTTTATGTTTTCATTCTCTGAAAAAAAGAATGGAATGGTTAATACTGTCTCACATTGAAGATACAAAGGGAAAGTAGAGGATAACGAAGAAAAGCTCTCATCACATATCTGACACTTTAAAAATGTTTTCCTACTTTCCTTTTCCTTTCAATATCACTCCAACATTTCTATTTCATGAGTGTACTGCTTTTTAATTTAAATATATTTTACTTCTAGGATTAGGAGAGATGGGGGAGAAACTGCCAGAGCACAGATTAGGCTGATTTCACTAGAAACTGAGGGTATCTTATTGAAAAACAAAACAAACAAATATTTCACCTTGTGATTACCTCTACATGTATATTGTTACTGACCTCAGCAAATCTTTCTTTATCCTCCTTCTTTCTCTACTGCTCCAAAAGGTTGAGTCACTATTTTCCTTCTTTCTTTTCCCTCCCTTCCTTCCTTCCTTCCTTCCTTCCTTCCTTCCTTCCTTCCTTCCTTCCTTCCTTCCTTCCTTCCTTCCTTCCTTCCTTCCTTCCTTCCTTCCCTCCTTCCCTCCTTCCCTCCTTCCCTCTCTCCCTCCCTCCCTTCCTTCCTTCCTTCTTTCTTTTTTTTCTTTTTCTTTCTTTCTTTCTCTCTCTCTCCCCCTTCCTTTCCCTTCCCTTTCCTTCCCTTCCTTTCTGACAAAATCTTGCTTTGTTGCCCTTGGTAGAGTGCCATTGTGTCAGAGCTTACAGCAACCTCAAACTCTTGAGCTCAAGTGATCCTCTTGCTTCAGCCTCCTGAATAACTGGGACTACAGCCACAATGCCCAGCTAAGTATACTTTTTTGAAAACTAATTTTATTTTCTACCAGTCTGTAACACATATGAGGGCAAGGGCTGTATCTGAGGAGTTAATACTTAAATCACTCTTACCTAGCTCAGAACCTGAAAGCATATTTAGTGACAAAGTCTCTCTCTTAGACCAAATACGAATTAAGACCTTCTGAGCCCTTCTTTTGATTAGGTTCCAACCTTGGGAGTTGTCTTTGGATTGTAGTTTTTTTTTTTCAGTTTTAGCAAGAATCCTACTGAATTAGTTAGGAAAATTCCCCCACCCTTGGTATCTGATGGAATTCCTCATTACACACCCCAGTGAAGCAGATTAGGATGGAGAATACAGGTGGTGTGGAAAAAACTCAGATGTTGTGAAAGATTAGGAGCAAAATTAGGGTTATGGATTAGTGATGACAAAAGCTATGGTCAAGCTGGGATTGTACCCATTGCAGATACATGTTCTTTGGTTCAGACTGGGGAAATTCAGGTGGGAGGTGCCTGCACAGGTAGGGGACAGAGGGTTCTCAAAGGACCCTGATTTCATAATAGCATCATTACCATAAATTAGCCCTACAGCTTGCTCCTCCTCCACTCCCCAGTGGGCATTGGAAGCCACTGTCACATGTAGGTCTGAACAAATTAAGTAAAAACTCCGCTACCTGATGAACGGGAAGAGATACCGTTCTCATTGGCCAGGGGGACAGCAATATAAGAATAAGGAAGTCAAAAGAAAGAAAATGAAGAGTTTCCAGGCCCACTGTTTGCTGGGACCTGTGCCTGGTCCCATCCCTCTCTGGACTGTGTACTCTTGCTAATCTTTCTTGATGCTCCCAGACTTCCTTCACTTTGCTTTAGTGCTTTGGTTTGTTTAGGTTCCATCTTTTGTCTCTGAAAATGAGAACCTAGGACAATCAGTGGCTGACCGCACTGACACCCCAGATATCTTATCACTCTGACCTCCCTTCAGCTAAGTTCTCCACTTAACCTTTTATTAATTTGACCATCGTTGATTTCTTATTCTGATCTTTGGCTTTAAATCTCACTTTGTTCTTCTTCTATTTGAATTAGGCTATCTCCTCTATACAATCACTATTTCAGGTTTTTTCACTGAAAAAAATGGTTAACCCAAAATCCTACATCCAACAACAAAAAGTTTTAAAACTTTAACAAAAAGGTTGATATTTTCAGAAAAATAAAAGCTTAGAGAATTATTCAACAGCAATCATAAAATTTCTTATATTAACTAATTAAGAGCTGAGTAAAGAAAGATTTGTGAAGGTCAGTCAGAAAATCACCAGGTGAGTTTGTGTGATTGATTATTTAACTCAATGTCTTCAGTTATTAGTAAAATTTGTGGTCCAATTAATGCCCAAGCAGTTTCTTCCCTATTTTTTCTAACCTTAAAAGTGAAATTTATTTAAACAAAACGAGTGGTACTCTCAGGAAGTAGAAATGTATAAGTAAGATTAAAAGAAGAGAGACATTTTTGAAAAATGTTTTCAAATTGAAGGGAATTAAAAGCAGATTGAATCCTGGATATGAAAAAAGAAATAGCAAATACCAGAAGTAATAAATATTTGGTTAAGTATATAAAAGGAAGTTTGTGGAAAATGGAACATAAACTTTATTTCTCAAGCTCTGTTAAGGTCAAGACACTTGCGTAAGATATTCAGTCCACCCTTAAAGAACTGAGGGTCTTGAGAATTAAACCATCTTAAAGCAGTCTTTTTTTTTTTATAATTTTATTGAATCATAATTCTGTACATTGGTGCAATCATAGGGCACGATTCATATACATTCAGAAATGTTTTCATCGTACTGTTACAGATAGCCTTCATGGCATTTCCTTGATCATTATATAAAGACATTGATACTCTACATTTAATACGTTTCCCCAGTAGTTTTTT
>CAUYON010016227.1:0-24257 GCA_963573935.1 Arctocebus calabarensis | reverse complement strand
CTACTTGATCTGGATACACCTGATATTGAAATTGGAGAAAATATATTGTTATAAAGGAAATTACAAACATGTTTCATGTATAAATGAGGATACAATATCCTAAACAACATATTGACAAGTTGAATTGAAAAATTAGTGTTTAAGTAATGTACTTAGGTCAAAATTGAATCCAATTTATATGAAAGTTAGTCACTTTTTTCTTCCTTTTTTTTTTTTTTTTTTTTGGTTTTCTTTCCCTCATCCCCTCCCTCCTTCCGTCTGCTCTCTCCTTCCCTTCTGCCCCACTGTGTCATTGATGGTCCTTAATTGTCCTCAAATCAAAGTTGAATACATAGGATTCATGCTTCTCTATTCCTGTGATGTTTCACTAAGAATAATATGTTCCACCTCCATCCAAGTTACTACAAACACTGCAGAGTCTCCATTTAAATACTATTTTTTTTTTTTTTTTTATTGTTGGCGGTTCATTGAGGGTACAAGAAACCATGTTACACTGGTTGCATTTGTTGGGTAAAGTCCCTCTTACAATCGTGTCTTGTCCCCAAAAGTTGTTGCACACACCAAGACCCCACCCCCCTCACTCCTTCCCTCTCTCTGCTCTTCCTTTCCCCACCCTAAATACTATATTTTTTTACATCCTAGGCAGATACATCAATTGATCAGTTTCATTTTCTTCGAAACTGGAAGAAATCCACCTCCTGTATTCCCTGTGTTCTCCAGATATGGCTGGGTCTGGTTATTGAGCCTGCTGTAGGGCTGGTACTCTTCACCTGTTTCCTAGACAGCCATCTTCCTCTTTCTTGGTTTGCTCATTTGTTTGGCAGAGCACATCTCCAGTCATTTCTTGATAAAAGAGAGTGTGGGAGGTAAAACTTGAAACCCTGCGTGCTTTTGTTCTCTTTTTATATACTCAACTGATAATTTGTCTTCTATAGAATTGTAGGTTAGAAATCATTTCACCTCAGAATTTTGAAACCATTGCTCTTTTGTCTTTTGCCTTCTAGGAATTCTATTGAAAATTCTGATGCCACTCAGTTCTTTGTAGGCAAGATTTTTTTTACTCTGTTCTCTTTGTCCCACATATTCTAAAATTTCAGTATGACTTGGGGTGGGTCTTTTAAATAATTTTTTTATTATTCATTGTACTGAGCACAGGATAGACTCTTAACTGGAAGTTGAAGGAAAATTTCTTTTTTTCTTTCCTTTTCTTTTTTTTTGAGATAGTCTCACCATGTCACTCTCAGTGAAGTGCAGTGGCATCACAGCTCACAGCAACCTCAAACTCTTGGGCTCAAGGGATCCTCCTGCCTCAGCCTCCTATGTAACTGGGACTACAGGCCTGTACCACTTATACCCGGCTGGGTTTTCAATTTTTAGTAGATGGGATCTCGTTGTTGCTCAGGCTAGTCTCCAAATCCTGAACTCAAGCAATCCACCTGCCTCAGCTTCCCAGAGTGCTAGGATTACAGGTGTGAGCCACTGCAGCTGGCGTCTGTTGTCTCCTTGTCTCTGTTTCTTTGAGTCATTTCTTTTTCTTTATTTTGTGCTCTCTCTCTTCATGTTGAATGCTTTCTTCAAATATTTGGCTATCCTTGGTTGTCATTTGTATTTAAGCACGAGACACTAAAAAGCTGATTGGATGTTTTATATACAGGTGGAAAGAGCTTTTCTAAGATGGGCTTTATATTATTATATAGTGTTATGGGGCAGGAATCCCCCAGCCCCCATTTTATTGGGGAATCACCCAAAGTCAGCATCTGTTGACTTTTTCTGTGGAGTCACTTGGTTTTTCCAGGAAAAATAATCTTCTAACTTTCTGTTTGGGAGTGGGAGGTGGCAGCATTCTGTAAGCTAAATGAGGTCAGTGTTGGTAGGACCTCATCTTTCAGGATTTGAACTTTCATTCACAGCCTCCTTTTCCAGTGTAGTACTTCTCCCTGTCTTCTGCTGTTCCTCATGTCCCTAAGTCTAGAGCCTGTTTGGTTCTTTATAGAATAAATCCTCCTCTCCTGCTTGGGTAGAGGAGTAATGGTCTCCTGGGTATGATATTTCTTTTCTTTCTTTCTTTCTTTTTTTTTTTTTTTTGTGAGACAGAGTCTCACTTGTTGCCTTTAGTAAAGTGCTATGGCATCAGAGCTCACAGCAACCTCAAACTCTTGGGCTTAAGCAATTCTCTTGTCTCAGCCTCCTGAGTAGCTGGGACTATGGGCACCTACCACAATGCCGGGCTATTTTTAGTGATGGGGTCTTGCTCTTTCTTAGGCTGGTTTCAAACCTGTGAGCTCAGGCAGTCTACCCACCTGGGCCTCTCAGAGTGCTAAGATTATAGATGTGCGCCACCACGCTGGGCCCCTGTGATACTACTTCTTCTTTTTTTTTTTTCAATGTTTATTTAACTTTTTTTTTTTTAATTGTTGGGGATTCATTGAGGGTACAAGAAAACAGGTTACATTGATTGCATTTGTTAGCTAAAGTCCCTCTTGCAAGTGTGACTTGCCCCCAAAAGGTGCGTCACACACCAAGACTCCATTCCCTCCCTCCTTCCCTCTCTCTGCTGTTACTTTCCCTACCCCTTCCTTCTTCTTTCTCTCTCTGCACACTCCATCCCTCACCCCCACCATGTCATTAATTGTCGTTAATTGTCCTCATATAAAAATTGAGTACATAGGATTCATGGGTCTCCATTCTTGTGATGCTTTACTAAGAATAATGTGTTCCACTTCCATCCAGGTTAATACAAAAGCTGTAAAGTCTCCCTTTTTTTTCTTTTAAAAATTTTTTTTATTTGCAGTTGGAAATTTTCTTATCTGTGAATTTTTTTTTGTCTAGGGCCAGGTTTGAACCTACCACCTCCAGTATATGGGGCCGGTGCCCTGCTCCTTGAGCCACAGGCACTGCCCAGAAGCCTCCATTTTTTTAATGGCTGAATACTATTCCATGGTGTACATATACCACAGCTTGTTAATCCATTCCTGTGTTGGTGGACATTTAGGCTGTTTCCACATGTTGGCAATTATAAATTGAGCTGCAACAAACAGTCTGGTGCAAGTGTCCTTATGATAAAAGGATTTTTTTCCTCTGGGGTAGATGTCCAGTAATGGGATTGCAGGATCAAAGGAGAACTTTGAGAGTTCTCCATAGTTCCTTCCAAAAAGATCATATTAATTTACAGTCCCACCAGCAGTGTAAAAGTGTTCCCTTCTATCCACATCCATTCCAGCATCTACAGTTTTGAGATTTTGTGATGTGGACCTTCCTCACTGGGGTTAGATGGTATCTCAGAGTGGTTTTGATTTGCATTTCTCTAATACTTAGGGATGATGAGCATTTTTTCATATGTTTGTTAGCCATTCATCTGTCTTCTTTAGGGAAGTTTCTATTCATGTCTCTTGCCCATGGAACTATGGGGTTGTTGGCTTTTTTCATGTGGATTAATTTGAGTTCTCTATAGATCCTAGTTATCAAGCTTTTGTATGATTCAAAATATGCAAATATCCTTTTCCATTGTGTACATTGTCTATTTGCTTTGGTTGTTGTCTCCTTAGCTATACAGAAGCTTTTGAGTTTCATTAAGTCTCATTTGTTTATTTTTGTTGTTGCAATTGGCACACCAGTCTTCTTCATGAAGTCTTTCCTCAGGCTGATCTCTTCCAGTGATTTTCCTATGCTTTCTTTGAGGATTTTTATTGTTTCATGCCTTAAATTTAAGTCCTTTATCCATCTTGAATCAATTTTTGTGAGTGGAGAAAGGTGTGGACCCAGTTTCAGTCTTTTACATGTGGATATCCAGTTCTCCCAGCACCATTTATTGAATAAGGAGTCTTTCCCCCAATGTGTGTTCTTGTTTGGTTTATCAAAAATTAGGTGGTTGTAAGATGTTAGTTTTCTTTTCTTTTTTATTTTATTGTTGGGGATTCATTGAGGGTAGAAGAAATCAGGTTACACTGATTGCATTTGCTAGGTAAAGTCCCTCTTACAATTGTGTTTTGCCCCCAAAAGGTGTGGCACACACCAAGGCCCCACCCCCCTCACTCCTTCCCTCTCTGCTGTTCCTTTCCCTACCCCTCCCTCATTCTTTCTCTCTCTGCTCTCCCTTTCCATTTTCTGGTTTTCTATTCATCCCAGGTGTCTATGTCTCTATTTTTGTGCTAGTACTATGCTGTCTTGACCACTATGGCTTTGTAGTATAGCCTAAAATCTGGCATGCTGATGCCCCCCAGCTTTGTTTTTATTACTAAGAACTGCCTTAGCTATATGGGTTTTTTCCTGGTTCCATACAAAATGCAGAATCTTTTTTTCCAAGACTTGAAAGTACGATGTTGGTATTTTAATAGGATGGCATTGAATCGGTAGGTTGCTTTGGGAAGTATAGACATTTTAACAATGTTGATTCTTCCCAGCCATGAGCATGGTATGTTCTTCCATTTGTTAATATCCTCTGCTATTTCCTTTCTTAGGGTTTCATAATTTTCTTTATAGAGGTCCTTCCCCTATTTTGGTAGATATATTCCTAGGTATTTCATTTTCTTTGAAGCTATGGTGAAGGGAGTTGTGTCCTTAATTAGCCTCTCTCATCTTGACTGTTGTTGGTGTATACAAAGGCTACTGACTTGTGGACATTGATTGTATATCCTGAGACATTACTGTATTTTTTGATGACTTCCAGGAGTCTTGTGGTTGAGTCTTTGGGGTTCTCTAAGTATAAGATCATATCGTCAGCAAAGAGGAAGAGTTTGATCTCCTGTGCTCCCATTTGGATGCCCTTTATTTCCTTGTCTTGCCTAATTGTATTGGCTAGAACTTCCAGCACTATGCTGAATAGTAATGGTGACAGAGGACAACCTTGCCTTATTCCAGTTCTAAGAGGAAAAGCTTTCAGTTTTACTCCATTCAGTAAAATATTAGCTGTGGGTTTGTCATAGATAGCTTTGATTGATTTAAAAAATGTGCCACCTATGCCTATACTCCCCGGTGTTGTAATTAGAAAAGGATGCTGAATTTTATCAAATGCTTTTTTCTGTATCTATTGAGAGGATTGTATGGTCTTTGTTTTTGCTTCTGTTGATAGGATGGATAACATTTATGGCCTTGCATATGTTAAACCAGCCTTGCATCCCTGGGATGAAACCTACTTGGTCATGATGTGTGACTTTTTTGATGATAAGCTGTAATCTGTTGGGTAGGATTTTGTTGAAAAATTTTGCATCTATATTCATGAGTGAAATTGGTCTGAAATTCTTCTTTTTAGTTAGGTCTTTTCCTGATTTTGGTATCAGGGTGATGTTTGCTTTGTAGAACGTGTGGGGGAAGATTCCTTCCTCCTCAATTTTTTGGAATAATTTCTGCAGTACGGGAATAAGCTCTTCCTTGAAGGTTTGATAGAATTCTGGTGTGAAGCCATCTGGACCAGGGCATTTTTTTGTTGGAAGATTTTTTATTGTTTCTTTGATCTCAGTGCTTGAAATTGGTCTGTTCAGGAGCTGGCTAAGTGTAGGGAGAGGGTGTGATTCCAAATATTGATCCATTTCCTTCACATTGTCAAATTTCTGGGCATAGAGATTCTAGTAGTATTCAGAGATGATCTCTTGTATCTCCTTGGCATCAGTTGTTATTTCCCCTTTATCATTTCTGATTGAGGTTACTAGAGATTTTACTTTTCTATTTCAAGTTAGTCTGGCCAAAGGTTTTATTTTATTTATTTTTCCAAAACAACTCCTTGTTTCATAAATTTTCTGAATGATTCTTTTGTTTTCAATCATTGCTTTCTGATTTAATTTTGGATATTTCTTTTCATCTGCTGGGTTTAAGCTTAGATTGTTCTTCTTTTTCCAATTACATAAGATGGCTTGTGAGTTTGTTGATGCACTCTCTTTCAGGTTTTCGAATGTAGGCATCTAAAACAATAAATTTTCCTCTCAAAACTGATTTTTCAGTATCCCACAGGTTTCTTTCTTTCTTTCTTTTTTTTTATTAAATCATAACTGTATACATTAATGGACTCATGGGTACAATGTGGTGGTTTCATTTCCAATCTGAAATATTTTCACCAAACTGTTATAACATAGCCTTATTGACATTTTCTTAGTTATTGTGTTAAGACCTTTATATTCTACATTTAGTAAGTTTCACCTGTACCCTTCTAAGATGCACCGTAGGTGTGATCCCACCAATTACCCTCCCTCCACTCATCCTCTCCCCTCCCCTCCTCTCCCTTGCCTCTTCCCCCATATTCTTGTGCTATAATTGGGTTATAGCCTTCATATGAAAGCTATAAATTAGTTTCATAGTAGGGCTGAGTACATTGGATACTTTTTCTTCCATTCTTGAGATACTTTGCTAAGAAGAATATAGTTCCAGCTCCATCCATGTGAAGATGAAAGCGATAAAGTCTCCTTCTTTCTTTAAGGCTGCATAATATTCCATAGTACACATATACATAATTTATTAATCGATGGGCATTTGGGCTTCTTCCATGACTTAGCAATTACGAATTGGGCTGCAATAAACATTCTGGTACAGATGTTTTGTTATAATACAATTTTTGGTCTTCAGGGTATATACCAAGTAAAGGAATAAATAAAAATAATGCATTGTTGACATCTTTGCTTTTTACAAAATGTATATATAAACAAGCAAATAAAGAAAACCTTGTTGCTTCTAAAAGTCTATTTTATTGTGTGTGTTCCTCCTGAGTGTTTTTGCCAAGGCTCTCTCTTGATTTCTCAGACAAAATACGGGATACTAGTAATAAGCAAATTTCAGATAAATAGTAAATAATATGTTAGTATAAGCATGTGCCATGCAATATTAGATACATACTTACGTTAAAATTGTTTATCAAAAATTTGAGTTTATTGGGTGTCCTGTATGTTAATATTTTCTTTTGTTAAATCCGGTAACCTAGATTATATATAAGTATACCTTAACTTGTAAATTGTCTGTAATTCTAGGGAATTTAGGGATTAAAATCGCATGTATATTGAAGCAAATGTCTTTTACATATTTTGCCAATTTGTTTGACTTGCAGACATGTTTTTCCTCCTGAAAATGTTGACTACTGCCCTGACTCTGCAAAAAAACAGGCATGCACGCTTCTTACCCGATCCCATCCTCCCTAGATTTTTAATTTAAGAATCCTTTCACCTCAAAATCAAATACAAAGCCAGAAACAAATCCTTCCACTGGGCACAATTGGGAGGAAAATCCCACTGGCTGACCTGGAAGGCTGCATGTTTCTGCCGTCCCTTCCTGCACCCAACAACCGTCAGGGCCTCACCTTAGTCTTCTTAGTGCACTGAATTCACAAGAATTGATTTTTCTTTTATAGATTTTGTTGTTAGATAAACTGCAAATGTAGACTGCTCACAAAGAAAACCCTTGTGTATTAAACTGCACTTTCTAGTGCCGCTCTGCTCTCTTTCCTTGGAACATGTGAGCTATTTGATCCTCGTGTGACTGAGACCAGAGGACTCCAGTGCAGTGTCTCTACCAGGTTGCCCTTAGAGGCTCCTCTTGAAGGGGTTCAGGGTACCTCACTGACAATATCTGATTAGTTCTCATAGTCTCCACCCAGCTTTCTCCTCTTCTTAGTTGTACTTCATGCTTCAAAATTATTCATCTATTATATCATTGTGATGGGTTATTTTTGCATACATGTATCACAGTGGTGATAAGAATTGCATTTAATAGGTTCAAATGCCAGCTCCTTGCTTAACTGGGCTAATACTATGGGCAAGTTACTCAAACATCCCAAGCCTCAGTTTTTTCCAAAAGTGAAAAATATTTTGTATTTCCAAGTTGCTATGGGAATTCAGATTAGTGAACATATAACTCTTGAAACACTGACTTCATTGTCGCTATTAGAATGAATATATAGAAGCTGGGTAAGGAGTTTTGAATGTAAGTAAATCACATATTTTTTTTAGTCCAATCAGCTAATTATTTTTTATTTTTATTTATTTATTTAGTTTTTATTGTTTGGGATTCATTGAGGGTACAAAGAATTAGGTTACACTGACTGCCTTTGTGAGGTAAAGTCCCTCTAATAATTGTCACCTGCCCTCAAGAGGTGTGACATACACCATGACCCCCCATCCTCCCTCCCTCCTCCCCTCTCCCAGTGGTTTTTGTTTGTTTATTTGTTTTGAGACAGAGTCTGTCACTTGGGATAGAGTGCAGTGACATCATCATAGCTCACAGCAACTTCAAACTTCTGGGCTCAAGAGAACCCCCTGCCTCCGCCTTCTGAATAGCTGGGACTACGGCACAGGCCACCACAACTGGCTAATCTTTCTATTTTTTGCACAGATGGATGTCTTGCTCTTATTCAGGCTGATCTTGAACTCCTGGCCTCAAGCAAGCCTCCTTCCTTAGTCTATCCAATGCTACAATTACAGGCATAAGCCACCATGCCCAGACTTTTGAAAGTTTAAAATATTTTTAAAGTTTTATTTAATGTTTTTAAGGAAGAAGGAGAGGGGAGGAGAAGAGGGGTAAGAAGGGAAATTATTTTATAGAAATTCATCCTTGGACTCCCCTCAGTTCCCTCTTGGGAATAAGGGAACATAGTTGATTTATCTTTCCAAGGCTTTAGAACTTCAAGATGAGCGATCCTTGGCATTATCCTTTCCAAATTTTACCAAGACATCGTATTGCTTCATGTACCGGAAAGAACATGACAAGGTCAAAGACATTGCGTTCAAATTTGCTGTATGATTTTAGGCTCATATTGAATCTCATTAAATCTATTTTTAAAAAATCTTGTAGTTGTAAAGATTAAATGACATAAAAGTTGAAGATGTACCCAGCATGGTGCTGGTGGTTAAGATACAGTAAATTAATATTAAGGGGTAGAATATCTTCAGGAATTGTAATAGCAGACTCTTAACACCTTGAATAATAAATTTCTCTTACTAATGTACAAGCTTACCTGTAGCTATTTTGAAGGTCCTAATCAGTGAACACTAACAACTGTTTTAAGACCCCCAAATGTATAACGTATGTTTTTAAAAGTCATTAGTTATTGAACAAAATGAAATTCTTTGACAAACCTTAAGCTTTTGAAAAGCTATGTCCAAATTCCAACATAAAGAAATGTATCCAAAATAAAATGTGTGCATGCTTTCTCAGAGTTTCTTCCTTCTACTTGGTCTTCAAAATCCAGCCTCTGTGACCACCTCACACACAGAACTGGGGCTGAGAGCAAGTTCAGGACCAACAGTCCCCCGTGTTTGCTTCTGGGTTCATCTTTAAATTTCTGTTCCCTTCGCTCACTTTAAGGTTTGCTATAATATTTGGGGCATTATCAATTCACATAAAGACAATGAATACGCCTTCCACTTGGAGCTGACATCTTCGAATATCCGTATCAGTTTTACAAATTAAAATTAGGTTTTATTGTTATCCCCCCAAACAAGTTTAATGACTTTGAACTTACGGTTTGTGTTTTCATAATTCATCCGAGGATGGAGTGGTCAAACTATCATTTAAACAAAAACAAGAAAAGAATCCAAGTTCAAACTCAGGCAATCATTAAGGCATGTCATACTGTATTCATTCCTGCTTCATGGAATTGTATTTATTAATTCTTCTTCTAAAGTGATATATGTAAGTCAAATATTGATATCACAATGACTAAATTTGACCATTATAGAGAATTGTATTCTTTTTCATTTTCTCTCAGGCATTTCTAAACATTTGAACTTCCCTGGACTATTTTGGTAGGAGTTTTATGCCTAGTAAAATTTTATAAAAGCCATATATTTGCTATCAAGCATTAAATTGACCCAATGAAGTGGTTTTACATTATAAGCATAAAAGATAAAACTTTTATTCCACTTAAACATGTACACAAGTTATCTTTAATCACACTCTTCACACTGACGTTATCGATGAACCATAAACTTAAATATAAAAAGCATGAGTGCAGGTGATCAATTCTGCCTACAGAATTTCATGTGAAAACCCTGCAGAGATCAATGACAGATTTATTAGAATTTTGTCTGACTTTCTGAGAGTGCTAATTGGTTTAACTCTGTTTAAATCACTCCAATCTGGCCTGGAATATGATGAAAAAAATAATGTACCTCTACTGAATAATGTAAATGGAAAACTAGTTGAAATGGAAATTCTTCTTTCCTTCCCTCACCCCCAACTTCTCATCGATTATCTCCTTGAACATCAGAATGACTTTCTCCTGCTCTAGTTTAAGTCGGTGGCCGAAGCTTTAATAATGAATTTCTCCTGCTCATGTTGAACCCTTACAAATTAGATTTAATTGTCTGTAGGCCTCAGATAGACGCCCTGTAAACGGGATGGTATGGTAGGAACTAGGAAGGGTGTATCTTCTCCCCCGTGATACAGAATTTGGAGAACCGATGTGTGCCGCTGCTCTAAATCAATTTCCTTCCAATCGCCCTGGATTCCGGCTGCAGAAGGCCAAGGAGGCAGACTCGCCTCTCCAGATCCGCCCTGCGCCCAGTGGTAGGGGAGCTGCCCCCGGCTATCGGGCACCCCTTGGACCTGCCCTCGCCTCGGAGGAAAAGAGCTGCACCCTGAAGGGTATGAGCCTTCCTGGGGCAGCTCACACCCAGGACTGTGAGATGAAGGAGGTGCGACGCCTGGTCCTTGGGCATCTCTGGAGCTCGCCAGGCCACCATCCTGAGACTCCCAGGCCCTCGTGTCCCTCGGCTGCCGCTGGCCCCCTGTGCTTCATTTCAGGGTGTGTTGTCAGTGCGTTCTCAGATAACGCTGTGTTTCTGCACTGCACGCAGCTCAGCAGACTTTCTGACTCATCTCCAGGGTCTTCCGCGGCCCCTGAGCTGGGAACACCTGCCGAGCGCCCAGGGAGCAGCCGTGACGGCCACTCGCCCTCTCTGCACCGTGGCCTTATCTCAGGTCCATTATTGTAGCCGCTTGGTGTCTGACTTAGTAGTCAACCTACAGAAACGCTGGAGAGTCGGGTTTATTACTCACCAGTGACCCACACCTTCCTATTCACAGTCCCCTGATACTTATCTTACTTTAAAAGTTCTAAAGAGTAAAACGTTCTGTGCTCAATGGTCAAAAATAGTCAGGTTTCTCTTTGAAATAGGGCAAAATAGTCAAAAATACACAATAGTAAACAGATACATCTATGCATTATCTGGTTTACATATGGGAAGTGTATACCATTTCCATCCCCACTTATCAGAGGAGAAAACTAAAGCACAAGTTATAATACTTCAGTTTACCCTCGTCACAGGGCTAGTGAGTAGGCAACCGGATTTAAACTTCAATTGTCTTAACACGAAAGATTCAGGAAGAGAGAAAGAGAGAAAAAAAAGTGGAGGTAATGGTTTCATGATACGAAGAGAGAAACTAAGATATTGAGGTTTATGAAGTATATTTTAACAATATGTTTCATGGTTCTATAGAGCGCATGGCTGAGGGTGAACCCCCAGGCCAGAGCATTTGGTTGTTACTCCGTGTAAACAAAGTAGTCAATGGCTGAATTACCTGGGGAAGTGAACCCAGAGAGGACAGCCAGCGTGTTCAAGGAAAACAAACTTAATTTTTTTCACAGCTGTTATTTCAGAAATTTACAACACCTCAACATCCTTTGACTTCTGGTGAGTTTGGTTGTAGCATGATTTAACTTTTTTGATCTTTAAGTATTAGGTTAATGAGGGTTTCTCTTTGAAATAGGGCAAAGATGGTACATTGGAGCCTTTTATTTATATGAATTATTACTTGAATGAAAGTAAATGTGAACATCAGAGGTTGAGAAATTGATGTTTTTTGAGTTCGAAAACCCATCGGGAGATTTATCCATTTTAGTGCCAGCATTGGGACAGATAATTCCTTGATGAAAAAAATAACAGGAAGATGGTGGTTCCTCCTAACAGAGGGACATCTAAGAATGAACAACCTCCTGAAAAGAGTCAAATACCTAGAAACCCAATAGTAAAGAAAACATTTAGCAAACAAATATGTTCAGGGAAAACAATCTGCAGATCGCAATTTAATTAGATTTTTCAATTTTCTATGATAATTTCTATAAAAGTCATTGAAATGGAAATGTTGATGAAGGGTGGGTCCAGCTTAAGAGAAACTCCTGAGAACCTTGTGAAATATAAATTAAAATGAAATAGAAATAATTTTTACTTGTGTAGAATCTTCCATTTTCTACCTTTCCACTTTAATGATTTCACTAAGAGTTTTCCTCTTCATCTGAAAACAACAATTTCTTTTTCATTTGAAGGTGACAGTGCCCCCAAAGTGATGGGTTCTAAAAATTAAAATAAAGACACAGGTAAACTAATAATAAAAATTGCATCGAATCACGTTTGTGGGAAAAAATGAGCAATAATTGATTAATCCTATCCTTAATTGCGCTTGGTCCCTTTAATTACAAAATATTATACAAAGATGCGATTCTTCTTCATTTTTAATATAAACACATGAAATAATTCACCCCTGTTGCTTGAATATTCTCTCAAAGAAAAGGGTTTTAAAATAAATCATAAACATTGACTTAAATGCTACATCTGGATACTTGGATTTATACCAAATTCTGTCAGTTTTCCCTAATGAGAGTGTCATTACTTCCCGCTTATTATAATAATAATCGCTTTTCAGTGCACCATAGAATGTATAATGCAGCCAAGATTTTTTAACATATAAAAATGCCTGATCCAGTCTTCTCTTTCTCTCCCTCCTTTTATTCCCTGATATGTTTTAATCATTTATCATTTTCATCACTGAAATGATTTTACAACTGTTTTTCCTTATAACCCACTCAAAATTTCTGGTTTTATTATGTTACCATCCATAAGTTTTTTTATTTTCTTTTGTTCCTATCTTTCTTTAAAATGTAATGTAATCATTCTTATTTATTGTCTGCTATAGAATTTTTTCCTGTATTTCTTTTCCTCTGTACTCAATGTCCCTGTTTACTATTTTCAGATGTGTTGTATCTAACAACCTAACAAGTCATACATATTTACACATTTAATTCTTGCGTTTATGTGTTTGATAATGGTAAAAATAACATTGAGGATATGAAATGTGCTTCTTTCAACATACCGATATATACACTTAACTAAACATCTTCCCAAATGGCATCATTCAAATCAAAAGTACATTTTTATTTGATCCAGATAATTATTTTTCTCTCTTTTAGGAATTTTTATAAGATCTTTTCACATGAGTTAGCCTATCTTAAGTGAATAGCTGAACGCAATAACTAACTGAATTGGGTGCTATGATTACCTTCATTTTCTATATACAGAAACTGAGGCACAGGCCAGTTGAGTAATTTGCTCAATCACATAGTTATAGAATACATATATATGGGTATAGATGTGCAGGTATGCATTTCTACATATTCTTTCTGTGACATATTGTCCATTTTACGTTTTTTTACTGGCCTCTTTCCTACATGTGACCATGCGTATTTGGATGAAATTTAGGCATTTTAATTTTGAAGGATTTGGCTATAATTGTCTGATAGCATCATGAACATTATACTTCATAGTACCAAGAGTAGAGAGCTTGACATACATACAGGTCCTGTAAGCAAGTTAATTAACTTAAGGTATTGTAACAGAAGCTGTAAATAAAAGACTTCCATCTAAGAGTCTCATATAGACAAGCAAAGAAGAAAAAGTCTTTGTGTGACCTGTGATTCTCAGGTAAGTAGGTATTAGAATAGTCCTATTTATAGCAGGCCTGATGCTATACTCTGATAATTTGAGCAATTATTTAATAATCAATGAATATTACTGTTTGGACTAGTGATAGGAACTAGATAAAACAGATTAACAAATTAATAAATTTAATTAAATTTTATAAATTTTAAATTTTTTAATTAATTAAATTAAATTAATAACTTTTTCAGAAAGATCAATCTCTATTGAGGACACGGACACATACACTTAACCAATAAAATAACAAATATATAGAAAAAGTGGTAAGAGAGTGCTCCAGTAGAAAGTTACGTAAGGACTTTGGGGAACAAATGAATATTAAAGTGAAAGTTTGTCAAAATGATGTGCAGGGTAAAAGAAAGCAAAGGAGCATACCTGAAAAAGTGCCAGGACCCAGCCTAGCCAAGTTATTAGGAAAACCCAGGAGTAGGAAAAGACCGGTGTGGGATGGAAAAAAGAGACAGAAAATAGAGGGTTCAGGAGGACCTTTCCTCCATAGGAAAAGGCAACCTCAGCTTTATTTCCCAGCTTTTATATATAGTAGCTTGAAGGCGTGATTTTGCTATAATTGCATAACTGGATTAAAACCAGCCCAAGAGCAGAATAGCATTCTCAGCAGTCTGTGCTGACCAGAAGGCCATGTCCCCATTCCAATCTGGTTCAGGAACCAGCCGTAACCGGAGACAGCTGGGGCCAGGTTGCAGTCAGTCCTTGACTCAAATGCAGTTCCTCAAAACTGGGGGTTCGCACCTCCCAGGAGGTTGGCTCCCAACAAAAAATGTCAGAACACAGGACAGAAAGAAAAGTTTCCAGCGGAACCTGCTGGTGCTCACTGGCTGGCGCAGGAAGCTGGACACACAGGCCAGATCAGGAAGGCCAGAGAAATGAGAAGCGATTCAGTCTTCTTTCAGCTCATTGATCTTCATGCCATGTTTTTCTGAAACTTTTCCTTGCATAGAAAGCAAAGATTGTGATCCTTTGGGTTAGAATTCCACGTTTGAAGAAATTTTTTCTAAGTGACAGGAAGAACTGAAATTAGAAGATAGTCACAGAAGCCAGAATGACAAATGGTGGAAACCAGAGCCACGGCAGAGTCGAGAGGATCAGAAACATCTGACTATGTTAAATAAGCAGAAGGCAAAATTATAGTGTTTTGGATGAGCTGTTGAAAGACAGAGAAGATAAAAAAGAGACTTTATTCTTTAGTTGCTTCTCCCTCATATCTGCGGGCACCACTTCTGGTCACACCATTTCCCCTGCCTTGTAGGAAGAGAGGAACAACCTCAGGGTAAATCATTCTCTAGCCTACGACATGAACTGCATTAGGTCCCTTTTTATGTGAAAAAAATGTTTTATATCAATATATGTATAGCCAAAGTGTATATCATACTATGGTCTACTATGTGACGCATGTTAATGAATATTTTACATGAAAAATATGTGCTTTGTGGCGTGTAATACATTTTGTTTAATTTTTACCTTATATAGAAGGAATCAAAATGACTTTTCCCAAATATATTGGGTGTTGACATTGGGCAAAAAAAGCTTTGAACCATAGCTGTAATATTTTTATCACATATCGATAATGTAAAAGTATACGGTTGACTGCTTAATCTGTGGCATATCTCCAGATTCCGTCACAATTACAAAGCGCTCCGTGTACATCACAGCTCAAAGGCGTGAGCAATGCCATCACTGGGGGTTGGGCACAGGACTGAATTTTGTTTGCATCGGGAAGTCTTGATTCTCTGTTCTCGTTTTGCTTCTCACTTTATTTTATTCTTCCTCCTGTTTGTATAGTCAACCTAGGAGATGTCTGCTATCCAAAGAAGGTATCCAAGAAGGATGTAAATGAAAATAGAAAACGGGTAATTTCTCTCAATTCATTCAGCACTATTTGTCAAATTGCATGTTCTTTAATGAATCAGGGAGTTTAAATGCTCTCCACTCAGGTCATGTCAGCTTTGGTAACTGGATGTTATTTATGTTGTTCTTACTTTCTCCTGTTACATATTTCTGAGAAGATCACAGCCATCCATAAATGAAGCAAAGAAGAAGCACAAGACTTTGTAATTAAAAAATAATAAGTGAAACTTATGCCTTGGAAGAAAGTTTAATCTGCAGAGCTAGCATTGAACTTTCCATTAAATTGGTTCTTGTTTTCTTTCTTTTCCTCCATATGTTTAGTTTACATTAAAATCTGACATTTTAACCATACTGACTGTGAGTGAACTCCAAATAAAATCTGTACCCAATGTACCAAAGTGATAAGAGATGTGAAAAATATCACTTTTTTTCCTTGAATTTCAAAAATTCTTCAGGAACTACTTCCTGAATTTATAAATACTTGAATTCATTATATTGGAGTTAACCCTTATTCAAAAATTCAACACTTTCATGCGATATGATTTCAAACATACACTTTATTTTTTCATGTTATTGTTGTGATACGTTGTACTTGAGAAGAATTTTTCTTTATCACATTATCAGTGCTAAGCAACAAAAGGAATTTCTATCCGTCAATATATGAACTTCTCTGTCAGAAATACAAGCATTCTCTCTAACAACCTGAGTAAGGCCTGCAATTTCTATTTTTACTTACTATTTCACAATATGTAGCCTAATCTTTAGCTAAATTAAATTCATAATTCTTTATGTACCTGAAAATTGCCTTAGTGTCTTCACTGGTGTGGGTGCCTCTCACTGTCCTGAATTCCTTCACTTTAATCCCTTCTTTCTACCATGTTTCAGCATCTGACCCAGATTTTAAAACAAGTAATAGCTCTCTTAATGAAAATTGTCTTCCTTTTTCTTGAACTGCAGTTGTATGGTATCTATGTGTCAGTAGATAGCTAGAAATCCCCATGCTTTTGGGTCTGCCCACTTGAGTCCATTCACCCCTACTCATCTCCACTCAGAACTTAGCAGCTGGCTGCAGAAGGCTACAGCACGCTCCAGCCTGGGGCCGAGCCTCGCAGGCACAACAGAGTCTTAACCATGACCCAGAACAGCCTCAAGACTGTATCGTGTCATTAGCTTCAATATACACTGTTGTCCACACCCCAGTGGGTTCTCAGAGAGGCTCATGAAAAGGCCACATGCTCAGTGAGACTCTGGGTATAAGGTGACCTCTGAACCTTGAGGGCCGGACCCAGAAAATATAAAGAGAAGTTGCTGACCACAGCCCAGGCCTCTTTGCCTTTTCCCTTGTTGAGACAATGGGGCGCTGATCTCTGTCTATGGTGAACATGTCCTGTTCTACAAGCCCTACCTTGCTCACACTCTGTAAACCTACTTTTCTGTTTTTCCAGAAACACTGTTTCACATTTGCCTTACTTTGGGGTGTCTGGTCATTTTTTGACCAAGGGCACCCAAAGAACAAAGGACACAGGCAGCTGCCTGAAACTCAGCATGTGTAACTCATATGGTATTATAAATATTCTAAGGCTACGTATGCATGTACCTGTTTCAGAATTGTCTCACCATCAATCTCTTCTATTAAAGGGGGGAGGAAAAACTCCTTGAAAAGATATTTGCATTTAATTATTTTTCCTTGGAAATTTTATTCTTTTTCTGTTTTAATGATTTTGTTCTGAGGCTTTTCTTAAATATGTTATCTACTGCTATTTATCTATTCATTTAGTAGGCTTTCTGAAATCTGAGAATGTGCATGCTATTGCTCAATGAAATGCTATAATTTGTTGGGTTTAATTCCTCTGTTAGAAAACAAGAATGCCCCACTGATGTAGAATTAAAGTTCCCTTTGGTACATTTAAGAGAATATACATAGTTCAAATCATAACCTTTGAAAAACTTGCAGAGTAATTTCACATAAAACACAAAAAAGTATATAAATTATGCAAATGCAACAATCATATTATTATCAATACAATGTATTTATCTTACTAGGGATTGAATGATAAGGCCCATGATGTATATATTCAAGGTATTTACAGTAAAATGCCATGCAATGTAGGAAAAAAGTCAAAGTGAGTTCACATCATCCAAACAACCAATGTAAAATGCCAAACTGCTAACATTCATGCTAGATTTTAAGATACGGGTATCAAAGTATAATTCATTTGATTGACTCTCTCTTTCTTCCTTTTTGGACAAAATAGAGTGAGAGACTCATAATGTTAATTTAATTTTCTGTGAGATTCAGAAAGCAAGTCAACTATGAATCTGAGTAGTTTCTGCAAGCATGAGATTTATATCTTTTCCTCCACTGTTGGCACCCTTCATTTCTTTGTTTGTAAGTAATGTATTATTGACCTGCAGCTTTCCAGCCTCAAAGCAACAACCCTTTTATTTTTTCTTAACCAGCAGTGGCCTCACTTCTACAGCAAATGACTTCATCCACCAGCGAGCTTGTTTGAAGACTACAATGAGTCCAACATCCTGCTTAAGGGGGTGCTGCTTCTGGCTGAGCCTTAAGACATTTCAGAGGCGCTTTCTTGCACAAGAGCAAAGGCAGCAGGCCAGCCACCAGGCACACGCATAAATCTGTCAGTTATCAAGAATCTGGCATAAAAGTCATGTCACTTAGGGAAAAAATATGCTAAGAGATTGCAGTTCCAGCACCGAAATTGCTATTTGATTTTTTTTTTAATTTTTTGTTTCATTTCATTTTTTTATGAATAGTTTTCAGTTTAATCCCTTAAAATGAACGGGGAGAAAAAAGAAAGATACGTACATATGAAAAACCTCCATAGATGGTCAATGCACTCTTATTTTTAGGGTTAGCTTGTAATTTCTTGAACAGATGAATAATAGAAAAATTTAATCTCTGCAATGCAAATATCTGTGAATTTTTACCATGAATGAAAGAAAACTTGTGAATTCACTGTTCACTCTTTTCCACATTTTTAGTAGTTATTATCTTTCTTGGTGGCAACTGTTATTTGAATTGTCTTCAGATGGTTTTGATAATTTCAGTAGAGAATGGTTATGTGGAAAGAAGATGGGATAAGAAAGATGCACAGCTAAGTTCAAGGAAATCAGAGCAGGTATGTTCTACTACATGAAAGAGTTGATGGGGTGCTATTATTGGTACCATTTAAAACTAAAATTGAGGGCCATTACATCTAAATTTTGTCACATGCTTAAGCCACTTACTTATCCTGACAGCTAGCAAAGTGTTTGTGCCATAGAAGACTGCAATGCATATCTGAGCATAATAAAATATTCCAGCTCACCGTACTTATGCTCTGCTGAGTACCTGCATTCCACGTTCAGAACTCAGTACTTTTATTGAAATGCCGCTCATGAGAGTGCTGAAAGGTGCAGGCAGCCCTTGCTGCTCAAATGAAGAGAAAAGGAAATATTTCTAAGGCAATTATACTAAATACAGTAAGCGTGTAATGATCAAGATGGGCTTTTCATAGCTTTTAGGTGTAAATCAAATCTCCTTAAAGAGGAAGCTTGCACATTATTCAGTATTATACTTACAAAAATGTACTCCTAAAGGTGAAATTTAGAACATTTTCTCCAATTTATCTAAGTTGTGAGACAATTGAAGACTCATCCTTGGGGGTACTTGTTCTTAGAAAATCTCCTCACACAATGGTTATTTCAAAAGTAAGACTAAAAGTACTGCTTTTACAGTAAATTCTCAACGTCCTTACTTAAGCACATTTCATTAGAAGTGGTCCAAAATTAACCAAAGGTTAGATGCTCTCTGCTATCCAACACATTGCAGAAGTTAAACTAAATCTGGGAACTTTCTCAAATGTCTAGGTGTGTTTTTATAAACCATTCTAAATTCAAATGCATTTAAAAATTCTCCATTATCAAAATCATTTAGGTGTGCTTTTGATCATGTCAATCAAGCTCAATAAATGAGACTTAGATTATTATTATTATGACAAAAAGACAAAACATTTTAAATAAAACAACAGTGAAAAATAATGACGGTAATTGATGTATTTTTATTTGGGTGCATTTGGAAATGTAAGAAATGTAAGAAATAGTACATTTGAAAATGTAAGAAATAGTCAAAAAGACAAAACATTTTAAATAAAACGACAGTGAAAAATAATGACGGTAATTGACGTATTTTTATTTGGGTGCATTTGAAAATGTAAGAAATAGTACAAGGAGATCTCACTTACTCTTTACACAGTTTCCCCAACAGTAACATCACAGCACGTCATCATAGCCAGCCAGGGGGACTGTGGAGCAGTGTGGGTACTCAAACAGCTGTCACTCAACATCCTTTTTGTGGCCTCTCTGAAGTCCACTCACTGTGCCACTCCCATATCAGAAACGACTACCAATCTCTTCTCCATTTATTCAATTTTGTCACTCCAGGAATGTAAATATTTTTATATGTCCAATGGGTGCTGGGAAATAATGTGTATTCTGCAACTGCAGGACGCATTTCTTCCATAAACGCCAGTTACACTCTGCAGGCTGACGGTGCTCTGGTCTTCTGTGTCCTTATTACTTCTCTGATTAGTTGTTCTGTCAGTTACTGAGAGAGGGGTGTTGATGCTCCCAACTGTACTTCTGGATTTTTAAATTTATCCTTTAAAGTCTGTCAGTTTATCCTTCAGATATTATGCAGCTCTGATGCTTGCTGCACACACACAGAGAATTGCCACATCCAGATGAATTGATAATTTTACTGTTATGTAGTGTCACTCAGAGGTCCTGGTAATTTTCTTTGCTTTGGTCTCTACTTTATCTGATGCTAACAGAAAATTCATATTCTTTTGGTTAATATTTGCATGATATAACTTTCTCCATATTTTCCCTTCCAATGTAACTATTATTATTTCGGTATATTTAAAATGAACCTCTTATAAACAACATACAGTTGGTTTTTTTTTTTTTTTTTAATCAACTCTTCCAATCTCTCACTCTGCACTGGCGTATCTGTCCCAGTTACATTTACTGTAATAGAAAACAGTATTATATAATGAAAGATTAGGGACTTTTAAGTCTCATGGATTTGGGTTTGGTCACCACGACTTAGAACAAAGTAGTTACAAGAGTTATTAAACAAACAATCTAACAAATTCCCTCCAAGTCTAAATCCTTACATGAATTCTTAAATTTTACATCATAGAGTTTTCCTAAGATTTAAAACCAGACATTTTATACATGCCCATTATGTTTTATGGAATATACACATACTACTCAACAAATAATATCTACCCATGGTGTAGTAACTATATAAAATGGGACACTACTTGTAAATTATAACTCTTTCACTTATGTATTAAAGATATTTTAATTTTTATTGTCCATGCTAAGGGGAATTTTGCCATTCATTTTATCCAGATACAGTAACAAATGACTTAAAAATCAGTAAAAAATATAAAATGTTTAGGAAACACCTTATTTTATTGGACTAGAATTTTTGTTTTTGTTTTTGTAGAGACAGTCTCCCTTTATCTCCCTGGGTAGAGTGCCATGGCATCACAGCTCACAGCAACCTCCAAATTCAGGGCTTAGGCGATTCTCTTGCCTCAGTCTACCAAGTGGCTGGGACTACAGGCACCGACCACAATGTCCAGCTGTTTTTTGTTTCAGTTTGGCCAGGGCCAGGTTTGAACCCACCAACCTTGGTGTGGTATTTAGGGCCAGTGCCCTACTCACTGAGCCACAGGCACCATCCTGTTGGACTAGAATTTTAACTGTTCTAAAAGAAAGGTAGGGATTCTCACGCTAAGTAACAGAACATATATATGTTATTCTCAACTCTGCTATGCACCACAGTGCAGATTCCTGGGTCCCATCATTGGAAATTCTGAATTACATGATCTGGCAGAGATTCTGGGCATTGCGATTTTTAAGACATCTCTGGATGATTCTAATGAGCTTCCCCACTTGTAAATCACTAGTCCAGACTGCTGTTTCTTAAAATTAAATGTGAACACCACTTAAAAGTCTTGTTAAAGTATACACATCTCATTTGATGGGTCTGGAATGGGGACTAAGATGATGCTTTTCTGCTTCTACCTGTATCTTGGCTCTAGCTGATGCTGTTGAATGACATTTTGAGTAACATTGAGGTGTCTTTGTTTTTATGGTATTATGTATATATCAATCATGAGTTTATGCTGATTTTAGCCCATTAATTCCCAAAGCAGAGTTCCAGGACAATAGTTTTTATACATTAAAAATAAATTGAAGAGAAGAAATTATCAAAGTTGAAAAGAGTTTGAAACAAATGAACTTAACTCTCCGAATGAGATCTACTCTAAGGACAATGAAGCTGCAAAGCTATCATAACCTACATCCTATCATAACCATCACCCAGCAGCTGTATGTTATTGCCATTTTGATACTGTCTCACCAATATAATAAAGTTAAAGCAAAAAATTATGTGAATGCAATAAAAGAAGAGTTTAAATGTACATAAAAGGATACAGTATGAAATTCTAAATGTCAAATCAAACTTAATTGTAATAGTAGATGTTATTAGAATATCAGCATAAACTCATGATTGATATATACATAATAACATAAAAACAAAGGCACCTCAATGGCAACAAGCACTTCTAGTGCCCAAGATTCAACTTCCAAATTCCCATCATGCACTAAGTCTCCTTAGATACTGAAAGCAACTAAGGCTAACTCTGAGTCTGGAGAAGGAAAAGTATAAGGTGAGCATTCATTCATGAGAGGTCAAGAGATAAGGGTTTTCATTGTATTATTTTTTCAACTTTCTGTGTTTAAACATTTTCATAATAAATTTAAACTTAAAAAGTATAAAATTAGAAAAAAGGTACATAATAGAGGAATAAGTAAAGAAATATGAAGAAAAATAGAAGCACATTATTATAAAAAATAGCAGTCATTTCTATTACTTGGCTCCCCAGCAAGCTCTGGCTATGACCTATGGGTTTCTTCCTGGATAGGAACTTTGTATCACACTGCATTCTTATTTGCATCCCAGAGAGGCTATAGGTTTTGGGAGCCATGCAGTTTTATATTGTAAGGATGGAGGATTTTCAATGGTTATCTCCTCTGCAAAGGACAGAACCATATTAGAGTTAATCAACAATATTTCAAGCAAAATATTTGTAATATAGATTTGGGAGATTTAAACTTTGAATTTCTTCACTCAGTTCTTATTTGTCATTCTGATGTTCTTATTATACACCTAAATGCACCCCTCCTCTACATCCATTGCACTGCTTGTTAATTAATGGATGGAATAATGAGTCAGATTAGTATATTTTTCACAACAGTGGCCCCTAGAAACACAAACATATGTATAAATCCCCATTCCCTTTGTTTCAAGTTTTATAATGACAGGAAAGTTATTGAAACTCTCCAATCTCCCATTCCTAAATTCATAAAAAGTGAGAAGATAGAGTTATGGATAATTTGACAAATTGATACATGTATTGGTCTCGGTATAATGTCTGGTTTATAATACTTAACTCAAATAATTTTAAAGAGACTAAAGGGAGTATGACATATAAGCTATTTCAAAACTAAACTCATTACTTGTTAAATTACTGATAATCCTTTTTCTCTTTTGTATACATGTATAATTATTCAGAAAGTTACCTTGTTAAATTTTCATGTATATCATGTTCAACATATATGTCTCTGTCTATATATAAACACATGACATTTTAAGTAGAGATATTAATATATGTGCTTCTCTGTGTGTATATTTTTATCAGAGAATATACCAGACCAGGCCACAGCTTGAAATTATAATCCTATCAAGGCCACAGCTTGAAATTATAATTCTATCAAAATGTTTTTGACCTAAGTAAACATAGATGCCTTAATCATCATTCGAGCTAAGATAAATGCAGCAATGTTTTAGAAAATACTCATAGCCTTAAACACCATTTTTGTGTGTGTGTATTTAAATACATTACAAAATGTATATCCTTTTGAAGTTTTAAGATTATCTGCCCATTTTCAAATTTTTTAATGTTTTAAGTTGTCAGAGCTGTTTATATATTTTAATTATTAGCCCTTCATCAGACATATGATTTGCAAATATCATTTTTCTCTTTTTGGGTATTTATTTTATACTCTATTAATGTCCTTTGATGCACAGAAGTTTTTATTTGATATAATTCAATTTACCTTTTTTTGTTTGGTTTTTGCTTATGCTTTTGGCACCATTTCTAAGGAATCAATTCCAAATTGAATATGTTTTCTACTAAGAATTTTGTGGTTTTGCTTTTTATCTTTTGGTCTTTGATCCATTTCGTTCTACTTTTTATGGGATAAGATTAGGTTTCAACTTCATTCTTTTTCTCACGGCTATTCCTCTTTATCCCCATCATTTGTTAAAAAGATTGCCCTATACCCATTGAATGTTCTTGACACCCTTGCTGAAATTAATTTGACCATATATACATTTCTAGTATCTCTATTTAATTGATCTAAATCTTTGACTTTATGCCAGGATCACATTTTTTTTTTTTTTTGTAGAGACAGAGTCTCACTTTATCGCCCTGGGTAGAGTGCCTTGGCATCACACTACTCACAGCAACCTCCAGCTCTTGGGCTTAAGTGATTCTCTTGCCTCAGCCTCCCTAGTAGCTGGGACTACAGGCGCCCGCCACAGCGCCTGGCTATTTTTTT